>JACAXG010000036.1:6021825-6143602 GCA_018881555.1 Amblyornis subalaris | reverse complement strand
GGAGGGCCCAGCCAGAGCTGCAGAGGCCTCAGGAAGGATGGAGGGCCCAGCCAGAGCTGCAGAGGCCTCAGGAAGGATGGAGGGCCCAGCCAGAGTCCCAGAGCCTGCAGGAGCAGAAGACTTGGAGGAAGCTGCCAGCCCTGCAAAAAGGGCAGCTGGTCCCACAGCAGCTCCAGAGACTATACAAGAAGCTGGTGGCCCTGCAGCAACTCTGGAAGTTATGGAAGTAGTCATTGACCCAGCAGCAACTCCTGAACACTTAACAGCAGCATCTGATATCCTGAAGGGTACTCCAGAGCCTATGGAAGTAGGTGAAGAACCAGCAGCAGAAGCCCCAGAACTCCCAGGAGTGTCCACCAGGGAATCACAAAGGTGGGCAGAGGAGTCTGGCTCTGGACTGTGGATGCAGTGTGGCCACAAATTCTCTTCCAAGGGGTAACTCCCTGTGTCCAGGCAACTCCTAACTCCCCAGATGCCTGCGGCGGCCAGCCCAAAGGTGTTGGTGCAGGACTCTGGATCCTGAGAAAGGTGTTGAGGTGGTTTGGTTTGGTTGCTGAGACAGGAAGTGCTGTTGTGACCAGGGAGGGGGCAGTGGCTGCACAAGGTTTGCTCTTAYGGAGTAGTGTTGGGAATAGCAGGGCAGCAGTGGAGCATGGAGATATGTTCTCCAAACCTGCTTCCTGGGGCACTGCACCATTTGTGAGGGAGTACTGGAGGGCTGGGAATGCCCTCTTGCATGGATTTGCACTGTAGGGCCAGGTGGAGGGAAAGGCTGGAGTTCGGGTCCCTTGGCGGTTTCTCTACAACCCGCTCGGTTGTGTTTATTTTGTAGGCAGCCCCCCGGAGCTGTAACCTCGTGTGGGATTTCTGTTCTGAGAGAAGCTTTCAAGATCCTGTTGGACTCCGGGGACTCGGATGCACTCTTCACCAAACTAGATGAAACAGACTTGCCTTCCCCCAAGCAACTATCTCCTTCTGTATCCCACAGAACCAAGAGACGCAGAGAAGTGGAGAATCAAGATTCTGAGACCTCAGACCCTCCTGAAATACCCCATAACATCAAAAACTTGTTCAGCATAAGCAATCTGATCATGGAGTCAGACGGCCCGTCCAGCAAGTCGAGTGAGAGCCCCGACTCTTCCCAGGAGCACGTGGTCTCTTCTGCTTCCAGACCTGCTCAGAAATTGCCTGATGAGCCCTTGTCTGCCCCGAGTGAAAAGTATGGACACCCTCTCGTGTGGTATTGTCTGCTCTGCCCCCASTCTTGTCTTGCTGACGTCGGTAGCCTGAGCACCAAACCCTTGCCCTGTGTCCCAAGATGAGTGTTGACCTTGCCTTTCAGCCCACGTGGAACTGGGCACAGCAAACCCTCTCTTGTCCATACATTTGGCTTTAAAATTAATTTTGGGTTAATGGAGAGGAGGAAATGATCCAGGTCTTGGCTGGTAGTGAGGTGTTGCAAGTAGTCCTGGCACGTGATTCCAGTACAGGTAACATGTGTTTCTCTGCACCTTTCCCGGCTTCAGCATCACTGGCCAGAGTTTGTAAGGAGCATCCTGTGGAATAGGTTAAACTCTGCTTCCCACCTCTTGAGAAATACAGTGTCCAGAGGCTGGCTCTGTGTGCTTGRTGGCCCTGCACCTCCTTCCCAAAAACTCTTTGAGCCAGTAGYCAAAGTAAACCCTCACCTCCTTTCAGGTCCTTCCAGGGAAGGTGGAACAGCTCCTGTGGCACAGAGGAGAAGGACAGTTGGAGTGACGAGGATGAGCTCTTTGCAAATGCAGGTAGGAAGAGTCCCCTGGCAGGGATTACCTGTGCTAATCCTGGCATAGGGGTCACTCACGGGGGTCTTGCTGCTGCCTGGGTGACTGAATTTTGAAACCAGAAGGGCTGGGATGAAGGAATTGGGGTTTATTGCCTGTCACGGGGTGCTCTGACTGCCCATCTTAGCAGTTAAGCCCAAGGCAGCCTCTCAGAGAGGTCTTAACCCCCCAAATTATGGGAAGTGTAACCCTCTCCCTTTTTTTTCCAGCATCACTGGAGAAAAATGACCATGCCCCTAAGACCTTCAGTTCTAAGAAACAGGTATGTGGAGCCTCAGGTGCTCCCAGCAGGGCCTGACATGGGGCGGTGTCCATAGAGTTGCTGTGGTAAAACAGCCCTGGGAGGAAGTTGGCTGGAKCTGTGCCCGTCCTGCCCACTGGGCACTGGGAATGTGCCTCAGGTCCCTTTGCCCTGATGGCTCAGAGCCAGGTTTGCCAAATTCTCCTCATGCTGGAGAGGTTCAGAGTCTTATTCAGGTGAGGAATGCTCATCTGGCATCTGTTAGCGGGGAAAGGGTSCCATGCTGGTGCCACTGGGAACTCTCCTCCTGAGCCATAGGAAGGCAGCTGCTGCACCACATCTGCAGTGCCTGGAGTGTTGTGTGTGCAGCTGCCAGGACCTGTCTGCCTTCTCTGCTGTTCCTGGCATGGGTAATGAAGAAAGGAACATGCCAGGAAGGAGTTGGCAGCAGGTTCTCTGCCATGCAGCTCCTCCCTGAACCTGCTTCTATGCTCTTTGCAGAAATGGACAATGCAGGAGAGCGAGTGGATCAAGGAAGGAGTGAAGAAGTATGGAGAAGGGAGATGGAAGGCCATTTGCCTCAAGTACCCGTTCCAGAACCGCACATCAGTGATGATCAAGGATCGCTGGCGGACCATGAAGAAACTGGGAATGCTTTGAAGTCGGGAGCCACGGGACCTTCCGTGCAAAAGCCTCGTTTTGTTTTTTGGAAGCTGGACCAGAGTGGTGGCTGTGTCAGCCCCTCTGGCACCAAAACCACAGCTGCCAGGAACCCAGGAGCCTTGTGCTCCAGCTGCAGAGATCAGTCTGCTGCAGGTGGCGGGGGCTGTGCAGCCTCTCCACGAGTACTTGGAACTGAATTGAAACTTCCTGGTCCGCCTGACCACTGCAGCCTCGGGAGGAGTCCCAGCTGTTTGCTCAGGTGTCAGCAGCAGGATGATCTCATTGGTGACTCTTTTGATGTGTCTTAGTTGTCTGATCTCTGAATCACTTGTTTCATCTGTTTGCCATCACTCCCCTGTGGGAGACAGGCAGGACTAGGTCCCAGAGCTTCTGCGGGGAAGAGATCCAGGCAAGAGATCTACTTAGATTTTTTTTTTCCCCCCCCATTTCTTTTTGCTTTGTAAATAACTAATCTGTGAGGGGAAATTCCTCCCTTCCTGCTCTGAGGCTTTAAAAACTTTTTTTTTTAAAAACTAAAGTTACTTTGTGTTTCAGTACTTCAAAATGTTTGTTGTTTCCATGTTAAAAGTTCAAATTCTGACTGACTTTGGTCATGTTTTCCTTGCACTTTTCCTGGTAATATCCTTGCCATGTGTGCTCCTTGTGAGTGTGTGAGCTCCAAGGGTGCTGCATGCTTCTGCCTTCAAGTGCCAAAGCTGGAATTCACGTCCAAATGGTCACTTGTAAAATAAAGTTCCTTTCTTGTTTAATAGCAAGAGTTGTAAAAGTGTGAATTTCTACCTTGTGAGTGGAAATGCAGCAGTGTGGGGCATGGACTGCCCCGGGAATGTGGGGCTCCTCCTTCCCCTCTGGGGGTGTTGGGTCAGGAGCAGCACTGCCCTGAAGGTGTGACATGCAGATGTAAACGGGAAACAGGAGCTTCTGGATTACATTCCTGTGGAAGAAAGGGCAGGGGAGATAAAGGGGCACTTTCTAAACTTAGAAACTAAGTTTCTCATGGCTGTATTCCAGCAGAGCTGGGGCTGGGAGAAGTCTGTCTTGGAACAGCTGCTTCCCCCTCTGTCCTTCAGCTGCAGGTGCTGCACCGCCTGGCCCTTGTCCCTGTGTGGCTGTGCATTTCTCTCCCTTTCTGCCTGTAAATCCTTTCCTTGGAGCAGCCCTGGGCAGCAGGAGTACAGGGCAGAGATGTGAGCCAGTAATGGCCAGTGTGAGGTGGTGCCCCATTGGAAGGAGCTGTGTCCCATTCTTCCCTTCTCCATGCCAGCCTCTTGCCCTGGCAGCACAGGGAGGGGGTCAGAGCTCCAGCTCTGCACCGGGATTACCTTGAGCTGTGGCTCCCGTGCCGGCACAGCCCTGGTGCTGCAGAGCAGTTAATGATTATCCCTGCCCCTTGTCCTGCTCTGCCCTGCGTGGGGAGCAAGCACCAGAGCCTGGGGAGCAGGAGGAGGAGGATGCTGCTGCTGCTGCTGCTCCTGGCAGGGCCAGGCCCTGCCGGCTGTCCCAGGACAGAGCCGCTGAGCGGGTCCAGCCAGGAGCCGCTGTTCCGCGGCGCCGATCGCTATGACTTCGCCATCATCATCCCTGCCGGCACTGTGGAGTGTTTCTGGCAGTTCTCGCACCAGGGCGGCAACTTCTTCTTCAGCTATGAGGTGAGTGCTGGGGACCGGTCCCGGGAAGCTGCTGACATGCTAAGGGGGTGGCTGTGCTGGTCCTGTGGCGCACAGCATCTCAGGGACTGGGCCTTTTTTCCAGCCAACATCACGGAATGGTTTGGGTTGGAGGGATCTTAAAACTTATCTCCTTCCACCCCCTGCCATGGGCAGGGACACCTTCCACTAGCCCAAGGTGCTCCAAGTCCCATCCAAGCGGGCCTTGGACACTTCTAGGGATGGGGTAGCCACAGCTTCTCTGGGCAACCTACGCCACGGCCTCCCCACTCTCACAAGGAAGAATTTCTTCTTAATATAACCAACCTAATCTCTATCCATCCTCAATCCCATGTATTTTTTTAACTACCTCGTTTAAAGCCCTTGGAGCTCTGGCACTGTGGGGAGCTCTGCCCCTCACCACCTGGCCAGAGGCCATGGCACAGCCGAAGGTCTCGGCACAGCCTGTCCCCATGCTCCGTCCCCTTCCCACAGGGAAACTCCAGGCCCTTTATCTCCTGTTTACACTGGGCTGGCTGAAGGAGAGCTAGGGCATGGCTGTGCCTGGCAGTGGCAGCGGCTCTGTGCTTGGCAGAGCAGCCCCACAGGAACATGTCCTCAGGGCACAGCACAGCTCCATGCCCAACACACCAGTGGCCCACGAATTCCCCTTGGGTGTTCCCTGCCTCCAGGTTCAGCGGGCAACGGGAATCGGCAACAGCAGGAACATCCGGGTCACAGCAAGCGATCCCAATGGCTTCCAGCTTGGCGTGTCCCAGGATGTGCGAGGACAGATCAACTTCCTCACCAAGGACACAGGTCCCTGCAGCAGCTCCGAGCCTGCCCAGCCAGTGCTTCCCAGAACCCTGATCACTCCTCGATGGGGAGAACAAGGGTCAAGTGCTGGGGATGTGTCTGCCTGGTGCCCTTCTACCCGGGGACCAACAACCCCACTTCCCTCTACAGGTTTCTATCAGCTCTGCCTAGACAACCAGCAAAACCACTTCGGCCTCATGCAGGTGTATCTCAACTTTGGTGTCTACTATGAAGACTTCAACATGGAACACAAGCAGGGGGCGGAGAGGAAGGAGCTGAATGACACCCTGAAGGCAATTGGGGTGAGGGTCAGGGTGCCCACAGGGTGCCTCAGCACAGGAGGGGATGGGCATGTCCTGCCCAGTGCACCAAGTAGGGCCTTTGCTCTGGCTGAGCTGCAGCTGAGTTCAGTGCTGAGCTCGGCTCTGCCTTTCCTGCAGGTGAGCATCCAGAAGCTGCAGATCCACACCTTCCACATGTGGCGCTTCTACAACTTTGCCCGGATGCGGAAAGGGGCTGACTCCTTCCTCCTGCAGTCCAACTACAATTATGTCAACTGGTGGTCGATGGCCCAGAGCTRTGTCATCGTCCTCTCCGGGCTGCTGCAGCTCTACTTCCTCAAGCGCCTCTTCCACGCGCAAACCTCGGGCAGCCAGAAGTGCTAGAACAGGGCAGGGCTCYAGCCTGCAGGGCTGGGTGACCCAGCTGCCACTCTGCCCCGCCACGGAGCGGGACAAAAGAAAGGTTGGATCTGCTTCCATGAGGAGGTTGGAGAATTCCCCCTGCTCCAGCTCTAGCCCTGACAGCATCCTGAGAGAAGCCAAACGCCACACTGTCACCCGTGCTCTGTGTGCTGGGTGGGTTTGTCACATCCCTGCCCATTGTTAGTGTCCCAATGGGCCTTTTCTACCAGACTCCCAATAAAGGAACCCCTGCCACAGTCTGGGGAGCGATCGCTGCCTGCTGCTGCCATCCAACCTCTGTGATCCCAGGAGAAGCTGCCAGCCCATCCCTTCCTCCCTCCTTCCCTGAAGTTCAGCTTCCCCCTGATCTCATCTGTCCCCCAAATGCACCCCAGTGTGTCACACTGTCCCCACAAGGGACAAGGACTGACACCTCCCTCGGGGCCTCCACATTAGAGAACAGGCACTGGGAAAAGCAACAGCCTTTATATGACAGGGCTGGGGCAGGGGCCATTCCTCCCATGCTGGCAGCAGCCCMCCCAGGGCTGTGGGGCTCTGTGCTCACACCTTCCCCCCACCTCCCTCCCACTGGGAGTGGGCTCCCTGCACCCATGGTGCAGGACAAAGTCCATTCTGCTCTGGAACACTTGCAGGGCGTGAAGGTCCCTGGGGGTCCCTTATGTCAGCGTGTCCTCGTTGCGCACGTACTCTCCGACGTCAGCTTGGTGGAAGACCACGATAGACAAGGGATCAACCTTGCGGCACTCCTGTGTGGACTTGGCAGCCACCCCAAAGCCCTGGGGGATGAAGGGGAGGTGAGGGAGGCCACCCACCTTGCACCCACTTTGCAGCCCTGGCAGGGGCCAGGCACTCACCAGCGGGACATCGGCCATGGAATACACCACCACACCCTGGTACTGCGCTGTGTTCTCCGTGATGCGGCCCAGCCCCGACTTCAGCACATGGTTGCCGTAGAGGAATGATTGCTCCGAGCCCGGCTTCACCCACACCTTGTACTGCAAGAGACAGGCAGAGCCGTGAGGGGCCAGGGGGACTGGCACAGGTGGGGGCCGGCTAGGGGGCTCGCGACCCACCTTGGCATAGGGTGCGAGGAAGTCCAGGGCCGTGACACTGAGACGGAACTTCTGGGACTTGGTGAACTTCCCGAAGCAGGTGCCCGGGGCCACCAGGCTCTCCCGGGGGACGCTGGCCGCCAGCTTCAGCAGCTTCTCACTGCGGGAGCAGGGCAGTGCTGGGGGACGGCCCGGCCCGCGGGGCTGCCCCGGGCCCCCGCCCCACTCGGCCCCTCACCTCAGGTAGTAGACGCGGTCCCGGTGCAGGCGGAAGCAGTAGGTGCCATCGGGCCGGTCCACCAGCAGCTGGATGTTCTCCCCGATGCTGCGGGGACGGACACCGTGAGCTCARCTCGGCCCGGCCCCTCCTGCCGCGGTTCCTCTGCTCCCCGGTACCTCCGGGGTACAGCCCTCCCGGTCCGCATCTCCGCCCCCTACCTGCTCCCCCCCGATCTCCCGGTGCCCATCCCGTCCCCGTGCCCAGTCCGCGACATCCATTCCCGCCTCGGTCCGCCTTGGTCCCCCCGGTCCCCGGGGTCCAGCGGGCCCAGCCCTCCCGGTCCCCATCCCTTTTCCATGCCCACTCCCGCCCGATTCCCGGTGCCCATCCCTCCTAGTCCCGATCTTCTCTCCGTGCCCGGTCCCCGGGGTCCAGCCGGCCCAGCCCTCCCGGTCCCCATCCCGTCCCCGTGCCCGGTCCCCGGGGTCCCACCGGCCCAGCCCTCCCGGTCTCCCCGGTCCCGGCCCCTCACTATTTCCCGAGCTTCTCGAACACCGCCCGCGTCTCCGCCTCCGTGAGCGGCCGCATCGCCCGCGCCGCGCACGCGGGGCCGCCGGGGCCGGAAGTGCCTGGCCCGGAACCGGCAGTAGCGGAAGTGCCCGACCCGGAACCGGCGGGCCCGGAGGTGACGCGGCGGCCCCGGCGATGGCGGCGGCGGCGGAGGAGGCGCGGCTGCTGGCCTGGCTGCGCGGCCCGGCGGCGCCCGGCGGCCCCGAGCTCGCCGCTTATGTGTCGGAGCTGGCGGCGCTGGGGCTGGCGGAGCTGGGCCGGGAGCCGGCGCGGTTGGCGGCGGAGCGGGCGCGGGTCGGGGCCGAGACGCGGCGCCTCGCCTTCGAGCACTACCGCGCCTTCATCCGCTCGGCAGAGTGCACCGGCCGCGCCGGCCGCGGCTTCGGCGGCATCGAGAGCCGCCTCGGCAGCCTGCTGGAGCGGCTGCCCGCGCTGCAGGACGCCTGCCGGTGCGGGCCGGGCACCGGGAGCAGCGGGGCCGCGGCGGGCAAGGCGCGCGGGGATACGGGGGCARGAAGGGCCGGGGATGGGGTGAGCCTGGGGCAGGGTCTGCGGGGGCAGGGGAGGGCTGGACTGGGTTGGGGAGCGAAGGGTCCCGGTGCTGGGCCCAGTAAGGGTCGGGTCGGCTGGGACTGGGCAGGAGGCAGCACTGGGAACGGCCGGTGTGGGCGGGAGGGTCCCCGGATCCACCCGCTGCAGGGAGGACCCTCCTGCTGATCCCGTCCCAACCCCGCAGGACCTTCATGCGTGATGCTGAGGCCATCGCCTGCAGCCGGCGCATGAACAGCCTGACCCTGAACCGGCACACGGAGATCCTGGAGATCCTGGAAATCCCGCAGCTCATGGACACCTGCGTCCGAAACGGCTACTACGAGGAGGCGCTGGAGCTCACGGCCTACGTGCGCAGGCTGGAGAGGAAGCACAGCAGCATCCCCGTGATCCAGGTGAGCCCCATGTTGTCCCTACCCTGTGGTCCAGGTCACCCCCACACTGCCCCATGCTGGCCCCCACTGAAGGCTCTCTTCCCCGCCCAGGGCATTGTGGAGGAGGTGCGCCAGTCCGCCCAGCTGATGCTGAACCAGCTCATCCAGCAGCTCCGCACCAACATCCCGCTGCCGGCCTGCCTGCGCATCATCGGCTTCCTGCGCCGCATGGATGTCCTCACTGAGGCCGAGCTGCGCGTCAAGTTCCTGCAGGCACGGGACGCCTGGCTGCGCTCCATCCAGGCCTCCATCCCTGACCACGACCCTTATGTGCACATCACCAAGACCATCGAGGCCTGCCGGGTGCACCTCTTCGACATCATCACCCAGTACCGCGCCATCTTCTCCGACGAGGAGCCACTGGTGCCGGCGGAGGGCGCAGCGCCGGGCGAGGGGGCCATTTTCCATGGCTGGGTGCTGCAGAAGGTCTCCGAGTTTCTGCGGACGCTGGAGCGTGACCTGGACCGCGGGGTGGGCGGCCGGCTGGACTCGCTGCTGGGGCAGTGCATGTACTTCGGGCTCTCCTTCAGCAGGGTGGGCGTGGATTTCCGTGGGCAGCTGGCCCCCCTCTTCCAGCGTGTGGCTGCTGACGCCTTCAGGAAGGCGGTGCAGGAGGTGGTGGAGAAATTCCGGGAGGAGATGAATTCTTACACGCTGATCTCGGCGCCGGCCGTGCTGGGGGGCGGCGCGGGGGTGCCGGTGCCCACGGCCCAGCCCGGGACGCTGCAGCCCCCCATGGTGCTGCTGGACTTCCCGCCCCTCGCCTGCTTCCTCAACGGGCTCCTCGTTGCCTTCAATGACCTGAGGCTCTGCTGCCCCATCGCCCTGGCACAGGATGTCACCACCTGCCTGGACAGTGCCCTTGGTGAGGTGAGTGCAGAGAATGGAGCTGGGACTTGCCTGGGAGAACATGGGATGGGTTTGTTCTGAGTGGGTTGCAAAAGCTTCTGAGATCATTGAGTCCAACCGTTCCTCCAGTGCTGCCATGGGCACCACTAACCATGTCCCCTAGTGCCACATCCACATGGCTGTTAAATCTCTCCCGGGATGGGGATTTCACCACTGCCCTGGGCAGCCTGTGCCAGGGGTGGACAGCCCTTTCCACAAATAAACTCTGCCAATATCCAACTTAAAACTCCCTTGGTGCAGCTTGATGCTGTTCCCTCTCCTCCTGTCCTTTGTGCCCTGGAAGCAGAGCCCGACTTGGCTGCACCCTCCTGTCAGGGAATTGTGGAGAGTGAGAACGTCCCCCCGAGCCTCCTTTTCTCCAGGTTGAGCCCCTCCAGCTCCCTCAGCCACTCCTGGTGCTCCAGCCTCTTCCCCAGCTCTGTTGCTCTTCCCTGGACATGTTCCAGACCCTCAATGTCTGTCTTGGAGTGGCCCAAAACTGACTCCAGGATTCAAGCTGTGGCCTCACCGGTGCCCAGCACAGGAGGACAGGCACTGCCGTGGGCCTGTGGCCACACCATTGCTGGTACAAGCCAAGTGCCATTGGTCTCCTTGCCCACCTGGGCCCATGTTCAGTGGCTGTCACCCCCAGGTGACACCTCTGCCTCTCTCCCCAGGTGATCAAAACCATCCTGGCCTTCCACCGTGCAGAGGAGGCGGCTTTTAGCAGGCGGGAGAAGGAGCTCTTTGTCCAATTTTGCATGGCATTCCTGGACGACCTGCTGCCCTACCTGAACCGCTGCCTCCAGGTGCTTTTCCCTCCGACACAGATTGCACAGGCGCTGGGTGAGATCTCTGGCTTTGGTTTTTGTGGCGGGGGAGGACACCCATGGCTCCCCCCCAGCATTCAGTGGGCCTTGCCCTGCTCTTGCCCACTCTGGGGGGTCCCATTGCCCACAGACCCCCTGACCCCTCTCTCCCCATCCCCCAGGCATCCCCCCCACGCAGCTGCAGCGCTTCGGCCGCCTGGGCCGCATCGACGTGGCCGCGCTCAGGGAGCCGCTGGCTTTCCTCCTTCCACTGGCACCGGACGAGGAGGAGATGGCCCAGGAGACCGCCCCGGGCCCGGAGGGGGAACACGCGGCCGTGCCCACCGAGCTCCCGGAGAGCCTGGCCGGGGACGCTGCGCTCCCGGGTGACGCGGYGGCCACGGGATAGCCGGGCTGCGGCGTGGCCGGGCCATGTCACCCCGTGGGAGTGACACGTCCCGCACCCCGCCCGCCCCGTCCCGCGGGGCCCGCCCGCCCCGGGGCCGCCAGGGGTCGCTGTTCCGGGTGCGCGCGCACGCGGTGCGCCATGGCGGCGGCGCTGGGGCGGGCGGTGGGACGGGCCCTCCCGGGGCCCCCGGTGCTCCCGGCCCGCGGGTGCGGGGACGCGGCGGGCTGGGACCGGCGGGAGCGCTCGTACTGGCGGGCGCTGCGGCGAAGGGTGCTGGGCCCGCCTGCGCCGCCGTTCGCCGCCCCGGTGCAGGTGGGAGCCCCGGTGCTGCGCGGCGCCGCCGCCGCCGTGTCCGCGGAGCAGCTGGGCCGCCCCGAGCTGCGGCGGCTGGCGGCGGCGCTGGCGGCCGGGCTGCGGGGCCGGCCGTGCCTGGGGCTGAGCGCGCCGCAGCTCGGGGTGCCGCTGCGGGTCTTCGCCGCCGAGCTGCCGCCCGCCCGCTGCGCCCGGTACCCGCCGGCGCTGCGCCAAGCGCACCGCATCGAGCCCTTCCCGCTCCGCGTCCTCGTCAACCCCGCGCTCCGCGTCCTCGACGCCCGCGTCGTCACCGCCTCCGAGGGCTGCGCCAGCATCAACGGCTTCTCCGCCTACGTCCCGCGGCACTGGGCCGTCCATGTCTCCGGTACGGACCAACCTGCCCTGTCCCGGGTGGGACCCTGCACATGCCCCTCCCCCCTCCACACGGTCCCCTGCTCTTACACGGGTCCCCCACTCTCACACTGATCCCTCCATTCTCTCATTTGTCCCCTATTCTCTCATGAATCCCCCTATTCTCACACAAAGCCCGCCACACACACACACCAGGTCCCCCACTGTCACACAATCCCCTCATCTCACCGGGGTCCCCTTTTTTATCGCCCCAATCATCCCCCAACCCACCGCTGCCCCGGCCGCAGGCGTGGACGAGCTCGGGGTGCCGGTGAGCTGGGAGGCAACGGGCTGGGCCGCCCGGATCATCCAGCATGAGATGGACCACCTGGATGGGATCCTCTACATTGACCGCATGGACCCCCGCACCTTCACCAACGTGGGCTGGATGGAGCTGCTGGACTGACCCCTCTGTGCCCACCCACAGCTGCCCTGACCCTGGTGAAAGAACCAGCGCACCKCCGGGGGCTCCCACTCAGCTTTATTGCAGCCAATACAGACCTGTGGCCTCAGCACGGCTCCGGCCCTTCCTGCCCACTGGCGCACACCGGGGGGCAGCCAGAGGTCCGGCCCACGCTCCCCCGGGCACCAGGAATTACATTATGGGTCTAGGAAAAACCTGCTGCCAGGGCTGTGCAGGAAGGGGTGAGGAGGGATCCTCTCCTCTGGGGCTGGTTTGGGGCTCATGGTCATAGCAGTGCAGGGCCCAGGGTCAGAGCACAGCGGGACACTGGGATGGGGCTGGGGGCAGCAAGGCTGTGGGGAGCCCAGGGACTGCCCATGGGGACATGAGGTGCGGGCTTGGGGGGGGGGGGCGTGTCATCAGCTGGTGGCTGCTCCATCCAAGTAGCCCCTGCTGTAGGCACAAATCTCTGTCTGGGATGGCTGGAGTGCAAGGAACCCCCATCCCCATGGGACAGCCAGAGGCCTTGGCCCTGGGGCAGTGCATTTTGGGGGGCGGGCAGCCGGGCTGAGCCCCCTGATGKGGGCAGAGCCTCAGGGAGTGGCCGGGCACCAGCTGAAGCTTTCAGATTGTTTTTATTTTCATATAAAYGAGACAGAACCCAAAGCAGCATTAATTTAAAAAATAAAAAAAGAGCAGGAAGAAGAGTGGGGTGCAGCCGGGAGTGTGGCCAGCCAGGCCATGCTCAGATCCACCCCCCGTAGTGTGAGCCCCCCAGGCCATGTCCCCACACCTGCCAGGCGCTGCAGTGCGATGGGGCAGGAGTGAGCGAACATGAGTCGGTTTGGCACGGCCGGGAAGGGGGGCACAGCGAGGCCCACAGCCGCCCCAACCCCACACCCCTGTGCCCCCTTCAACCTTCCTGTCCAAAGTCCTCCGTGAATTTCTTCACTTTGAGGAGATCCTCGGCGTTGACGGTGGGGCGGGTGGTGGCCAGCGAGCGCAGCATGTCTGACTGCAATACAGACGGGTGGGCACATGACTTAGACCGGGCAGGGACACAGAGTAGGGATCTCCATGGCAGCAGGACAGCTCTGCCACTGCTGGCACCTTTGCCTCATGGCCGAAGCACTGGCTCTGCAGGTGTGAGCTGCCCGGCAGACCCACGGCCCTTTCCTGGCACCCAGCCCTCCTTTGAAGGGCTCAGCACCCCAGAGGGCAAGACTGGGTGACTGTGTCCATCCCCAGGAGCCACAGCCCTGCCTGGCCTTTGGCCTGAAGGATGAACAGGGAAGTGGCCAGGCTGGAGCAGTGAGGGGACACTCACCATGCAGACAATGGGCTCCATCAGCTTGTCACTGGGCACCTCCATCCAGGTCATCTCAGTGGCCCCAGGGTCACCGGGCGAGCATGGCGTCAGGAGATCATCCACAAGGGCACCGGGGGTGGTGCGGGAGGGGCCACGGACCTGCAGAGAACCAGTGGCACAGGGTTAGGGGTGGGACAGCAGCCACGGTGCCCACCCCTCCCCAGGACCAGCCCGGGGTTGGAGCAGCCCCCACTCACCTTCTTGAAGTGCGTGGCCGACTGCACCTTGCGCACAGGCTGCATCAGGGCGTCCCGCACGATGATGCTGATGTCGGCCCCCGAGTAGCCATCGGTCTTGCGGGCAAGCTCCTGGATGTTGGCGTCAGTCAGGGAGTGGGGGGTGTTCCCCARGTGCAGCCGGAACATCTGAGCCCGCGCCGCCTCCTCAGGCAGTGGGATGTAGATCCGCTTCTCGAACCTGGGGGCACGCGGGGTGAGCCCCCCTTCCAGCCCTGCCAGGGGGCTGGGACAGGGGGCTGCGTGTGCTGCTCACCTTCTCCTGATGGCCGAGTCCAGCACCCAGGGGATGTTGGTGGCACCCAGCACCAGGATCCCATCACTGCTGTTCCCCACACCTGCAGGCAGATGGCTCAGAGCAATCCCCAGGGATTCTCTAAATCCCCAGCTTCTGCCTGCCCCATCCTGCTCCCACCCCTCCCTGGGACGGGCCCCCACCCACCCTGCATCTGCACCAGGAACTCGGTCTTGATGCGCCGGGCTGCCTCGCTCTCGTTCTCATTGCGGGAGCCGCACAGCGAATCCACCTCGTCGATGAAGATGATGGAGGGCTTGTGCTGCCTTGCTAGCTCAAACAGGTTCTTCACCAGCCTGGGAACAAAGCAGGGGATGGGGTCTCCATTCAGGGACCCTCCTCAGCACCACCACGGCAGCCCCACGTTCCTCCCACCCCAGGAACCCCACGCTGACAGAGAGGGAAGCGCCACTCTGGAGGCTCTGAGGCCCCTTCAGGTGCTGTGCTCTCCCCTGGGACCCTGTTCGGGATTAAAAGTTTAATTATAGGGTATCAGAAATTAATAGTGTAGCGTTAAATTTAATTATGACTTGCTCACAGCTTGGCAGGGGTGAGTCCTGCTCAATGCTTGCTGTAAATGAGTTGTAAATGAACTCTGAGCATGGACAGATGAGCAGGAGAGGAAAGAGACAGAGGGGAAACCTTCAGGTAAGAGCTGCAACTCTGGAGGGCCCCAAAGCTGCCCCAAGCTGGAGCATGACAGCAGTTATGGAGACAAGGAGACAGGATCAAGCAAAGTGTTAGAAGACCCCAGCTCACAAATGGCTGTTGGACTGAGAGGTGTGTGAGGATGGGGGCACAGGCTGTGAGGCAAAAAGGCCCAGGGATTGCTTTGCTCAGAGTCCCTCCCTGAAGGCACCAGCTCCCAACTCTTCTTTAACAGCCCCATTACTGGAGTTCACTGATGCTGGTGGCTCCTGCCCCATCCTGGCCAGCCTGAGCACTAGGAGCTAGCCAGGAGCCAGGCTGTGGCCACGTGTCCCTGCTGCCAACTTACTTCTCACTCTCACCCAGCCACTTCGACATCAGGTCAGAGGACGACACGGAGAAGAAGGTGGAGTTGTTGGCCTCAGTGGCCACAGCCTTGGCCAGGTAGGACTTGCCGGTGCCGGGCGGCCCAAAGAGCAGGATCCCGCGCCAGGGCGTGCGCTTCCCTGTGGCAGAGACCAGCATCAGGCCTCCCCACCCCTGCGCCTGGATCCACATGGGATCACCCAGGAAAGAGAGTCACCTCCCGCACAGCTCCTTCCCACTGCCACAGCCTCACCTGTGAAGAGGTGTGGGAACTTGATGGGCAGGATCACAGCCTCCTTCAGGGCTTCCTTGGCTCCCTCCAGCCCAGCCACATCGCTCCACCGCACGTTGGGCTTCTCCATCATGATGGCACCTGCGAGGGTGCGGCTCTGCTCACATGGCCCCGCACAGACGGGCACCAAGAGCGGGGAGAGCCAGAGCCCCTCTCCCCACCCGCAATCCCACCTCCCCTCGGCACAGCGGCCATTTGGGGTGACCGGACCACAGGAACACACCCCCGGGTCCCAGTCCCACAGCCTGTCCCCCTCCCTGTAGCTGCCCCTTGCCATCGGGGAATCCCTCCTCAACCACAGAGGGTCGAGCCCACCGCAGCCTCTCACCCATCAGCTGCTCCTGCAGCTTCTTTTTCTCGGGGTTCTCGCCCTCGCTGTCACTGTCACTCCTGGGGACAGGGGACAAGGGTCAGGGGTGTGACTGGCCCTGGTGTAGCAGCACGGTCCTGCCAGCTCCACGGCCAGACAGGGCGGTCCCTCGCCCCCCCTCTTCCCTCACGCACCCCTTGTTGTCATTCTGTGCCTCTCTGACCGGCCTCTTGCCATGTCTGTCCTTGCTGCGCAGGTACTCCTTCAGCTTCTCTGCCCGGTCCAGGTACTGCACGCACTTGGCCCGGATGCTCTCCTTGGCCTTTTCACTGTGAGCCTCATCTGCAGAGATCCCCAGGCGTCAGCCGGAGCCCCCGAGCCCCGGAACCCCCCGAGCCCCCCGGCCGGTCTCACATTTGATGGCGTGCAGGAAATACTCCACGGCGTGCTGGTACAGCCGCAGCGCCTCCTCGTAGTTCTTGGCCTTGTCCTCCTCGGTGGCTTTGGTGACCAGGTCGATGGCTTTCTACGAGCGGRGGAAACGCCGTGAGCCCCGGGCACCGGCGGAACCCCTCCCCACCGCCAGGGGCCGGGCCGGGCCCGCTCGCACCGGGGCCCTTCCGCAGCGCCCGCTTCCCTCCCCACCGCGCCGGTACTGGGGCTCGGCAGGCCTCGGCGACCTCAGCGGGGCCCGGCACCGGGGTCGGGTGAGGCCTTTCCCCGGCCGGCACCGCACCGGGGCCCGGTGAGGCCTGTCCGCCGGGCCGTGCGGAGGCCCCGCAGAGGTAATGGCGCGGTGTAAGCGCGGGCGGAGCCCCGTGCCCGCCCCGGTGGCCGCGGTCGGTACCTGTAGGGTGGAAGTTGTCATCGCATCGCCCGGTGCGGCCGCTCCGGCGGCCCCGGGACGGCGGCGGCGGCGGCGGCCCCGACTGCGGCTGCGCCAGCGCCGGCCCCGCCCGGCCCCGCGCCCCCTGCCGGTCCCGCCGGAACACGCGCCGAGGGGCGGGACCGCAACCCCGCCCAGTGCCTGCGTACCCCACCCATAATGGGCGCGGTCGCGCATAGCCCCGCCCACAACCGCATGCGTAGTCACTCGGGGCGTGGACTCGTATTAACCACGCCCATTTTTAATTTGCATGGTACCACCCATTGGGGCGCGGCCTCTTATCATCGCGTCAATAATTTATGCAGGGAAACAGCCAATAGGGGCGCGGTTTCGCCGGTTCCGTCCCCTGAGGCCCTGCCCCGTGGGCCCCGAGTGCTCGCGCACCCCCAAAAGCACATGTGTGCGTTGGGGTGTGTGTTCACATGCATTGGTGTGCGTTGGGGTGTGTGTTCACGTGTGTTGGTGGGTTGGGGTGTGTGTTCACGTGTGTTGGGGTGTGTGTGTTCACATGTGTTGGGGTGTGTGTGTTCACGTGTGTTGGGGTGTGTGTTCACGTGTGTTGGGGTGTGTGTGTTCACGTATGTTGGGGTGTGTGTGTTCACGTGTGTTGGGGTATGTGTTCACGTGTGTTGGTGYGTTGGTGTGTGTGTGTTCAGGTGTGTTGGGGTGTGTGTGTTCACGTGTGTTGGGGTGTGTGTGTTCACGTATGTTGGGGTGTGTGTTCACATGTGTTGGGGTGTGTGTTCACATGTGTTGGTGCATTGGGTGTGTATGTTCAGGTGTGTTGGTGTGTGTGTGTGTTCACGTGTGTTGGGGTGTGTTCACGTGTGTTGGTGTGTTGGGGTGTGTGTGTTCATGTGCGTTGTGTGTGTGTTCACGTGTGTTGGGGTGTCTGTGTTCACGTGTGTTGGTGTGTGTTTGTTCACATGCGTTGGGGTGTGTGTTCACGTGCGTTGGTGTGTGTGTTCCTGTGTGTTTGTGTGTGTGTTCATATGAGTGCCCAAGTACACGCCTCTGTGTGGTACGTACATGCACCCACCCACACACACACACTGTGCACACGTGTGCAGTATTTACCTGCGAGCACTCACGCACACCCCCCACCCCTCCCCAAACACCTGCGGGTACCTGCATCCGACCTGTCCCAGAGCTGAACCGGCCCTGCTGCCCCTGCTGTAAGAGCTGCCCCAGTCCCCCAGAATTCCCCATAGAGACCTTGCCCCAGCTTCCCCCGAGATCCCCCCATTCCAGAGATCCCCTAGTTCCCCCATCATCCCCAGAGACTTCCCCCACTCCTTCCAGAGATCCCTCATTCYTCACACCATCCCCACACCAGACTCAGAGTGAGACTCGGAGCCCCTGGAAAAGGCAATCTGATATAAATAGCGATTTACAAAGAATACAAAAATAGAAGGGGGAGGCAGCATCCCACGTTAGGACTCCACAGCACCTCATGGGACCCCACGGCCTCTGGTCGGCACAGCCCCCCAGGAGCAGAGAACTGTGCAGGAGTTTTGCTGGGGGGTACCAGGGTCTCAGCGGGAGGTGGGAGGCCTGGGGGTCCCACTCTGGCCCTATGTGGGTRTGGGAGCTGCCGCCGAGGGGGTGGAAAGTACAAAAAGCGAAAGTGCATCAATCTACATGTCCTGCCCCAAACCCACGGGGAATGCCCCTGGCGAGGGGGCACAGGCAGCAGGGGAGGGGCAGCCCCCGCGGGGTCCCCAGCAGCCCCAGTCCCTGGCCCAGGGCAGAGACACGGCATTTGCTCTGGCTTTGGGAGGTTTGGGGGTCACTGCTGGGGGGCAGCTGGTCCCGAGCCCCAGGGACCGGCACCCCGGGCTCTGGCACCACCTTTGCACCCTTGAGTGCCCCCATAAGACAAAAGTGTGTCCCCCACTCAGAGCAAGGCATGGGAACCCTGTCATGCAGCAATGGGGGATCCCACAGCCCCAGCCCTGTCCCATGTGAGGACAGCGTGACCTCTTCAGGGGAAGCCCCGAGGCAGGGGCTCTGGCTCCCTTTGATGTGAGTTGGGGGGCACCAGGGATCCCCCCAGGCAGGGGGGGCCAAGCTGGTCCTGCTCCAAGGCACAGGCGGTGAGATCAGTGATGGCTTCAGCCCCAGGGAGATTAAAGCTGGTGTCTGTACCCCGACCCCCCCCCGGCACTGGGGGGGCCAGGGGTGCTGGTGTGGGGCAGGAGGGGCTCATCCCATCCTGCCACATTCCTGGCAGCTCTCAGGGCAGTGATCCCAGCCCTCGCAAGGCACTGGTGGGCAGGAGAGGTTGGGGGGGCCCTCCGTGACCCCCAGCTGGTTTGTAACAGGGCAGTGGGGCTGGGGCACCTACGCCAGCAGACCCATGCGGGTGACTTTGGCAGAGAGGAAGGTGTGCAGGACGAAGACGATGGGCTTGGGGCAGGAGTGCAGGTCCAGCGCCTGGGGGGAGATGGAGAGTGATGTCAGCCTCCCCACACCTCACGGGGAGCACTGGGGATCGCAAGGCTGAGGGACCCAATCAGCCAAACCCAGTGAGTCCGGGCAGCTGAGATGCTGCAGGGATGGGAGCAAGCAGGAACCACCCCTGGAGGAAGATGCCCCAAACCAGGGGGTGAGCCTGGCCGCCCCCTCCTCACCAGCTCCCCCTCAGGGCCTCCGAAATCCAGGTAGAGGGTCCTGATGCCGTCATCCGCCGACATCTTCAGCCGCTCGTAGGGGTAGCGGAAGAGGACRCTGGTGCCCGGCTCCTCCCGGGAGATGGTGAACCCACCCTCGTAGTGGATGGAGAGCTGCACCTCCTGCCCGCCCAGCGTGCAGCCTGCGGGCACGGCTGCGTCAGCCCCGACGGCCCTGGGGGGGACACGGGGGGAGCCACGGGGTCSCAGCACCGAGCACTCACCCACGGTCACCTCCTTGATCAGCTCGGCGGCGGCATGGCAGCCCTGGACCAGGACACGTGTCCAGGCAGACAGGTCCCGGTGGGTCTCCACGCGGAAGACATGCATCTCCACGCCCTGGCGCGAGCCCGTCCGCGTGGCGAACGTCAGCTCCGAGCCCAGCGCGGGCGAGCGGCGCCCGGAGCCCGAGTGCACCAGCCTGGTGGGGAAGCGGATGGATGGGGGTCAGGGGTGCAACGGTAGTGCCAGCACTGTCACCCCGTGCCCATCGGCGTTTTGGTGTTTTCTCCCTGCTCCGAGAGGCAGAGCTATGGTTCGGCCAAGGGGCACCGATCCCGGAGGGGTTCCAGCCGCAGCTCACCTGGTGGCCACCAGCGGGTAGCTGTGGCAGGGGGAGGCCCAGGCGTCCCTGGTCCAGGGCATCCCATCATACAGCAGCAGGTCCTTCTCCGTCACCGCCATGAGCACCGGCCGCCACTGCTGCCGCCCGCCGTCCAGGCGTGCCTGCCGGGCACCAGGGAATTGTGAGGGGCACCAGGGGCTGCAGGTGCCTGCCACTGCCCAGGCACCCCAACCTCTGAGCCCATGATYAGCTGGATCCCAACCCAGCGGCTCCACACTGCCAAGCAGCATTCATGGCACTGCCATCCTGGTAAACCAAGCGGGGAGCAGCCCCCAGGGGTGATGAGCCCACTGCTCATCACAGTGCCAAGGCCAGTTGAAGCTCTCAGACCGAATTCATGGAAAAGGGAGGGCGTGATAAGGGTTTCCAGCTGGGAAATCGCGGTGGGAGAGGGGCCTGAGGGCACAGGAAGTGCTGCCTTYGCCGGGACACAGCTGGATGTGAGAGCAGCAGAGCCAGTGCCCAGGCTGGCCTCTCTGGCTGCATCCGCAGCCCCAGTGGAATCCTCGGCACATCCCATTGGCACTGCTACCCCTGGGAGCACCCCAGCACATCCCATTGGCGCGTACCTGCTCGGCCAGCCAGGCGATGTGCTTCACCTCCCGGCCGCCGGCCGTGGGGCTGCCGGAGCCCAGCGTGGCGTTGAGCTCGGCCAGGACCTGCGGCAGCAGCGCGGTGATGTTGGCATGCAGGGCGCTGAACCAGGCGTGGGCCGTGGCCGTGTCCCGGCACCGCAGCACCAGTGTGTTCCGGCTGTCCGGTGAGTGCAGCTCGATCAGCCTGCGAGCGGACGGGGACATGGCCCGGGGCGGGGATATTGGCACCCAGCCGAGTGACCCCTGCCTGTGCCCACCACAGCAAACTGGCTGCACTGGTTTGGGGCTCCCGCTGTGCTGGGGAGCCGCCAGTGCAGGCTGGGGCCAGCCCTGCCAGGGCTTTTAACCCTCATTTTTAGGCAGAGGGGCTGCCAGGGGCCTGGGGGGGGGTGGCGACATGGCACAGCCCTGGCCAAAGCCAAACCCTCCAGACTGTCCTTCCACAGCTCAGTGAGGGAAGCAGGGGGTCATGGCCTCAGCGAGGCGCAGCCCCCAGCTGTGCCCAAAGTGTCCATGGGGTGCAGGGTCCCTCACACTGGCACCTATGAGCAGATCCAGCCCCGTCCTGGGGGTCTTTGGGGAGCAGGATCCCCCACACCAGCACCCACCAGCAGCCCCTGCCCTCACCTGTTCTCCAGGTCTGGCATGCTGAGGTTCCGGGCAGCGAAGCACATCTTGAGGGGGATCACCTTTCGGTCACAGGGGCCCTGGTGCTGGGGGGACCCCGAGTCCTCGCTGCCGCTCAGAATGGGGGACTGTGGRGCTGCCCCCTCCCACGGCAGGTCTGACACCAGCGACGGCTTCTTGATGTAGGGGGTCACCTCCCGCATGAACTTCACTGGGGAGAGTGGGGGGACAGTCAGGGCCGGGGAGGGTCCTGCACCCCCACGCCACAGCCCTGTGCCCCGGGGTTGCTCTGATGGCGTGACGTGACCCTCACACACCAAGGCTTGGAGGGCCTTGGGGAGTCCCACCCTGTCCGGGTCAGGGATGTCCCGAGTGAAGGACGGTGCTGGCAGCTCATCCCACTGCCAGCGCGGGTGGAGGAAGGGGAAGGCGGCGCAGGACAATGGTACTGGGCGGGAGGTCAGGCTGCAGCCCATCCTGGTCCCATCCTGCCCCGCTGCTGTCAGAGCAGCCAGGGCTGTGCCCGCCAAGTTTCCAGCGCCACAGGCGACGCCGGCGACTGACCCAGCACCGCCGCTCACGCCCTGACAGCAACCGGCCTCCGCTCCAAGGGTGTGCAGCCAAGACATCCCGGCTCCACACGCCTCTCTAGGCCGGGAAGGAAGGAAGGAGGCACCAGCTCCAGCTCCTGCTCCTGCTCCCCCCGGACTGTCCCACCCCAGCACCACCCTGCTGACGGCAGCCCTGGACCCCTGCCCGGACACGGCTCCCGGCTGGCCCACGCCGAGCCCCGGCAGCGAAGGCCAAGGGAGGGACGCACTGGGGACAGAGATGGGGCAGCGAGAGGGAAAACCAAACCKTAACAGCAAACAAGCTGTACTGCGCTGGGAAGCGAGTGGTGGAAGGATCCATGGAGCCGGCACGATGCCACAGCCAGGCCCGCTGGAGGGGGAACGACACTGGTGGTGGGGCCCAGGCTGTGCTGCTGCCAATGCCTCGCTGTGGGGCTGCCGAGGGGRATGGGGGAGTAGGGATGGGGCAGCAGGGACGGGGAGGGGGCAGGAGACACCAGCTCCCTGCCTTCCCACCAGCTCCGCTGAGCCACGGAGCTGCCACGAGGCGCTTGCCCTTGCTGTGGGCAGCACACGAGTTAATATTAGCTGCCGCCGCACTGATCCTGGGATTACCGCCGTCCCCGCACCCCTAATCCCACTGCCGGGCCRGGCAGGCAGGGAGCGCCGTGGGCAGCTGCACGGCCGGCAGCTCCTGCTGTGGGGCCGCTCGGCAGATGTTTGCCAGATGTGGGCAGCTACCTCCAGCGCCGGGTGGGAGCTCAGCCCGTGGAGGCTCCAGCCCACGGTGCTGCGACCCTGCGGTGCAGGCACTGACCCGGATGGTCGGGAGGGCAAGAGGCTGAGCCGGGCAGCCGGCGGCACCAGAGCCTGAGTGCTGTGCCAGGGCGCTGCCAGAGGATGCGAGTGCCCCGTGGTGACTGAGAATGGTGGATGCCCAGGACTGTGTCTGCCCATGGGGGGGGCAGCAGAAMTGGCTCCCAGTTTTCAGTGGGCCACATCCATGGTGCAGGCAGGACATGGAGCACCTTGTGCCAGCGGGCACGAGGCTGGCACTGGGGTGGTGACCCCTGCAAGCACCCCTTCTGCTTCTGGTGAGCTGGTGACCAGCACACAGCTGCACCAGCACAGCCCCTGCAGCCCTGGCACAGCCACCGTCACTCCGGCACAGCCACTGCCGCCCCACCTACGCGCTCACCACAAAGGAAACCCAGCTGTCGCCTGYGCCCCTCGCCGCAGGAAGGAGGCTGCTCTGGCTGCACAGCAATGCCAGCTGCACACCGGTTTCACCAGGGCTGAGCCCCCAACACCCAGCAGGGAACACCAACCAGTTTTCCCAAGGCTTGTGCCCGGCCGTCCCCTGGGCAGCACGTGCCTGCGGCCGGCACCGTGCCTGCAGCTTCCCGCAGGGGCAGGAAGGCTCCCTTCCCCCAGGGCCACAGATGGGGGCCTGCGAGCACCCAGGGGAGGTGCCTGGTGTGAGCCCTGTGGCCAAACCCAGGTCCCAGGATGGGTGACACCAGCCCCATAGAGGTGCTGGTGTGGGCTGATGGTTCCCCCTCCACCGCTGGCACAGGGCCTGGGAGAAGCTCTGGCACCTGCCAGGGTGGTCACAGCTCCAGGGCTGGTGAGGAGGGACAGGGCTGGACGGCACGGCCAATGGCCCCACCCCAGCTCCTCTCCAGCTGGCCACTGGATGGTCCCACCACAGCCATCAGACCAGCAGTGCCTGGCCACAGTGAGAAGGGAAAGGAAGGGAAAGGAAGGGAAAGGAAGGGAAAGGAAGGGAAAGGAAGGGAAAGGAAGGGAAAGGAAGGGAAAGGAAGGGAAAGGAAGGGAAGAGGCATCTGCTGCAGCGCCCGTGCCTGTGGCGGAAGCAAGGGACAAACATACCACGGGGCCAGAGCTCCTGCAGGACAGGATCAAATGGCCAGGCAGCACGAGGAAGGACGCGGTGAATCCGGCATGGGGTCCCGTCAGGACTCTTGCTGCATCTGACAGTGACCCTGACCAAAGCACCAAGCCCAACGCCGCAGCTCCACCTCAGCCCCCACAGCGCCCCAGCTGCGGCCAAGTACCCCATGCCAGGTGTGCCCACGCCAGGGAGCCCACCCGTGTCCCCTCATGCCAGCGCAGCCACCAGGAGCAGGCAGCATCCGCCCCCATGCCCTGTGCCCAACAGGCACGGTGTCCACGGAGCAGCTTCGTGCACTGGAGGACAGACGGACGTGCCAGGACACCAGGACAGCGCGTGTGGCACCACAGCACTGTATGGGCCACCCTGACCACGTCACGGGGCTCCTGTCCCCACAGTGCCCCTGGCACGAGCCCCGTGCCACGCCGCCGGGCTGGGCACGTCCTGCCCGAGCTTGTCGGGCTGCTGGGAACAGGTCGGACGGGAGCTGGTGGCTTTGCCAGGCCGGTCCTGAGCCAGCTGTGCCGTGGGCACAGGGCCCACGGGGACACCGAGCCTGCGGGCACGCTGAGCCCACAGGACAAGGGCAGACCCCAAACCAACGCCCGGGGTCACAGCCCTCCCTGGGGACAATCACCCAGCCTGGGAGTTCTGCCACCAAGGAGAGGAGACAACCTGTTCAGGGGGACTCTGCAACCAGGGGACACCAAGCCTATTCTGGGGAACCCCAGATTGTCTCTGGGGGTCCCAAGTCCTTACAGGGGGGACACAGTCAATGGAGATGTCCCATCCTCGTCCACAGCTGTGAGGGGTCCCCATCCTGCCACAGAGGGAACATCCCGACCAGGAGGGGGACACCGAGTTCCTGTCCCCGTGCCGGGGGGGCCACCGGAGGTTGGAGGTTCTGGGGGACACACAGACGTACCAGGACTGGGGTGAGGGAAGTGGCGTCCCGCACTCGGAAAAGGGACGCAAGGAGGGTACGGGAGCCCGGTGACAGCGGCAGGGGGGGTGTGGTGAGACCCGGTAAAGGCGGGGGAGCACCGGGGAGGGAGACAGGAGAGCACCGGGGGCCCGTACCGGGGATTCGGGGAAGAGGAAGGGGTTTAGGCGTTACCTTCGAGGATGACCTCCCTCCCGGCTCTCTTCAGTGCCTGCACTGCTTGATCGTGGGTGGCATCGCGGAGATCGACGCCGTTAACGGCGAGGATGGCGTCGCCTAACCGGAGCGCYCCGCTCCTTTCCGCCGCCAATCCCGGGAAGATCCGTGAGATCAGCACCGGCATCCGATTCTCCCGACCTCCCTTAATGCTGATCCCGAGCCCTCCCGCCTCCGCTTTCACAACCCGCACCCTCCTCACGCAACCGGGTGCCGCCGCCGCCTCCGCGTTGCCGTTCACTACGCCGTTCACCACCGACGGATCCCCGGTTCCCGGTTCCGCCGTTAAGCTCAGCGTTTCTCCAGTCAGTTCCGCCGACACACGGACCCAGCGTTCCCGGAGGAGCAGTTCCAGCAGCCCCGTTTTACAAGCCCGGGTCCACACGGCCATGCCGCCGCCGCCGCCGCCGCCGCCGCCGGTCACCGGGGAAGGGGCGTGGCTTGCTGGAGGGCGTGGGCTTGTGGCCCCGCCCCCGCCCGCATGGCGCGCCGCGGTAGGCTCTGGGCTATGGCGGGGACGGGGTGGGGACGCTCCGCCCCCCACTCCGGTGCTACCAATCGCAGCAGAGGCGGCCAAGCCGTCGCTGCTGCGATTGGCCGAGCCGGACGGGGGGGGGGGGGGCAAGGAAGCCACGCCCCCGCACGCCATGTCTGGCGCTGAGATTTATTTCGCGCACTGCGATTTATTTCACGCCCTGCGCTTTAAATCTCCCGGATTCTCCGGGGATCCCAAATTTCCCTCCCTCCATCCTGAGGGAATGAGGCTCCCCTGCCCCACGCAGCACCCACACACACACCCATCCTCAGGGAATAAGGGTCCCCAGCCACAGGTAGCACCCACAGACCCACACGGCTGCTGGAGAGAGAGAGGCCAACACTGGGATWCTGACAGGGAGAACGGATGGAATTTGGGCTGTCACCTCATCCCCGCAACGCCGGGAAGGAGAATTGGGAGACTATAAGGATAAGGGTGACATGGTGATGTGACACCAAGGAGTCCCACACAAGGATGAGCCCTGAGCCTGGAGGTGTACAGAACAGTGAGGTTTTATTCCTACAGCACCCTAAGAAAATTCCTACAGTTCCCCAGGAAGGCAGCACAGAGACAGTTCCCGAGGCTGGAGTGGCTTGTTCCGCTCTCAGGTGCCAAATTTCTTCTGTTGGACAGGCAGAGGCAGCTGGGTTTTGAAGTCCATGATAGGTCGTTCCACCACAACCAGGCAGTTCTCATCCAGCAGGTCCATGAAGAGCAGGGGCTGCAGGGCAGGAGATGGGAATCATGGAATCAGGGAATGGTTTGGGGTGGAAGGGACCTTAAAGGCATCCTGTTCCACCCATTGCCATGGGTGGGGACACCTTCCACTACACCAGGTTGCACCAATATCTTCCCAATATCCCATCTAACCCTGCGCTCTGGCAGTGGGAAGCCATTCCCCCTCGTCCTGTCAATCCAGGCCCTTGTCCAAAGTACCTCTCCAGAGCCCAAGCACTTCCCTAACCCCGCTCCTTGACACCATCACCCACCTGGAACTTCTTGCAGATCTTGAAGGCGTGGAGTTGCCGCTTCCTGGCCGTCTCCGGGAGCTGTTTCAGGGTGCTCTGGTTCATCAGGAGGGCGCTGTCGTCGGGCAGGGGCTGCGAGAATGGGCACGGCCCCAGTCAGCGCTCCCACGGGAACACGCCCAGGGCATCCCCAGCCCTCCCGCCGGCTCACCAGGGACTTGTCGAGGACGCAGAGCAAGTAGGTGTCGTGCAGCAGGATGTGCGCGGGGTTCTTGGGGTTGAAGGTGATGTGAGTGATGGGCGAGTCCCGCTCCAGCCAGGCACGGTGCAGCCCCCGGCTCTGCACGGCGCGGCTCCAGCCCGTGTACTGCTTCTCGGGGATGCTGAACTCAAACAGCTGCACAGGACAGCAGGGACACAGGGTGGCTCAGGGGGGTCTGCTCCTGCCTGGCATCACCCCCGCRCCGGCAGCACCAGCCAGGTCCGGAGCCAGCCCAGAAAGCCCCGTGGGCAGGGAAAGAGGCACAGGAAAGGCAGCAGGGCCATGAGGGCTGGACCAGGAGAGCTCCTACCTGCTGGTCCGAGTAGGCAATGACGAGGTTGTTGGTGGTGGGGTGGATGGCGAGGGCCGATACGGCGCAGTTGTAGGTGGGCACCACGCAGTGATGCTGCAGGGGGGTACAGTGCACTGACAGGACCTACCAGGGCCACCRCTGACCCCTCTCCCACACACCCCCGACTCCCACACACCCACCCCAGGGGACACAGCGATGGCTCCCGGGGGGACCCTGCCTGCTGAGCCCCTCGACCCCTGTCCCCCGAGGCCGGGGAGTCACTCCCAGGCCCACCTTGAAGCATTTCAGGTTGTAGATGTGGATGGCCCAGTCCCCGCTGACGGCCGCCAGCCAGTGCCCGTCTGCGCTCGGTGCCAGCAGGTAAACAGCCTCGGAGCAGCCTGCGGAGACCCCCGGGCTGGGAGGGGTGCTGGGAGCCCAGACCCCCAGGGGACACCCAGCCCCACATCCCCCTTGCCCGTCTGGTGCCAGGCCACGAGGGCACGAACACCCCCAGGAGGGACTCAGACACCCCACAAGGCAGGAAAGGGGGACACCCTCCCCCCTCTGCACCCACAGGGAAGGGGACACGCGGAGCCCAGGGACCCCCAGCACCTGCCCAGCTCCCCCAGCCCACACCTGAGGGCGGCCGAAGTGTGTGCAGGTGTTTGCAGCCCCCCGGCTCCAGCAGCTGAAGGACATGGACAGACCCTCGAGCGGAGGCGACGAAGAGACTGTCGGAGTTGGCAGAGAACTGGAGCTGGTAGGCTGGAGGCAGCAGCTTGGGCACTTTAGGGACCTGGCAGCAGGAAGAATGCAGCCCTGGCAGCCACCCCACTGTCACCCATGCTCCCCACAAGTGACACTGACCACACCAACCCCCTGGGGCCACACCAGCCCTCCTTAGGACACCACAGCCACCCCAGCGCCACGTACTCTCCACGAGTGACACTGCCCATGCCAGCCCCTTGTGACCCCAGAGCCACCCACCGCTGCCACCACCGTGACACTTCCCACGCCAGCCCCTGGGACCCCRCACCCCCACGCCTCTGACCTTCCTGAGGCTGACGCCGTCGCCCTCGCAGCGCACGCGGTACAGCTGGAAGCGGGAGGCGGTGGAGTAGCCGACCCAGGTGCCGCAGGGGGAGACGCAGCTGCAGTAGATGTGCTCCGGGCCCTGGGAACGCCGCGGGGATGAGGGGGGCCCAGAGAACCCCCAGAGCCCGTCATGTGCCCCTCAGCTGCCCCAGGAGGACCCGCAGCCCCCTCAGCCCTACCTTGCTCTTGAGCTGCACAAGGTGCTCGGGCATCCGGCACAAGGGAAGGACCTCTCCATCTTTTCCTGGGAARGAAACCACGCAGAGTGTCATTGATGGTAGGAAAACCACAAGGGTCCCTTCAAGCAGCTGGGGATCCTGGGGGAGTGCCCAGATCCTTCTCCAGGGCCCAGGACAGCTCAATCCCAAAATCCTGCTGGCAGTGTAGGCTCTGCCATGGAGCTGACACCAGAGAGCTGCACCTGTGACTCACCGGTCTCCTCAGTGGAGCCAAGTCTCCAGAGCTCCAGGTGCTGGGA
Source organism: Amblyornis subalaris (assembly GCA_018881555.1). Taxonomy (NCBI): domain Eukaryota; kingdom Metazoa; phylum Chordata; class Aves; order Passeriformes; family Ptilonorhynchidae; genus Amblyornis; species Amblyornis subalaris. Next base: position 6,115,448 of record JACAXG010000036.1, on the reverse strand, counting down.
GAACTGGAAGAGGAGCAGCCGGGCTTTCCTGGCGCAGGAGACGAGTCGTCTCTGCATGGAAAAATGGGCAGGATGTCATGGACCCACAGCCTGGCACAACAAGCTGAGGCACAGCCGGAACACCCTGGGGTGCTGGAGACTCCGGGGCAGGAGAGAGTAGGGAAATCAGGTCCCATGGGATGGGAGCCTGGAGATGCAGACCCGGCAGGACCAGCAAGACCAGCTTGCCAACTTCTATTGCTCCTTGGCAGGAGCCTCCAGATGTACCAGGAAAGGGGACACAACGGGGCAGAGAAGGGAGCCAGGGGCAGGGAAGGAACCCTGGCAGGGCAAGGAGGAGGACACCTGGTGGGGCACGGGGTTCCAGCCTTCTCCCACAGAAAGATCCAGCCCTGCCAGCCTGCCTCACCAGCCACAAGACCCCAGTCCAAGCATCACTCACGTGGGGGAAGGTGAATTTTCGGAGCACTGCGTCGTAGCCCTTCTTCATCACCTTCTCCATCAGAGGGCGGATCACCAGCTGGGCATCCAGGCCTGGAAGCCAAACATATGTCAGCCGAGCCGGTACCGGGAGGGGAGATCCAGCCTGTCCCGGTGCCACCGGCAGTCCTACCCCCGGAGATGAGGGCGGTGGGGCTGTGTGCCACGGCCCGCACGTCATGGCTGTGGTACTGGAAGGGCTTTGTCCGCACCCAGCGCTTCTCCGGCCCCCCCAGCTTCACTGGCAGCAGCTGGAGCTGGTAGGTTGCCCCGGTCGAGGTGCCCACGACGATGCTGTCCTCCTTCTGGGGAGGAAAACAGGAGGGCATTGTGGAAGCAGACCGGGAAGAGCAGGAGGGCACTGCCAGGAGGCACCRAGCGCGGCAGCTCCCGCTCCCTGTCAGGCCGGGGGGACACGGGGGTCTCACCCACCTCCGACACGGCCAGCGAGAGCGCGGCCGAGGTGCTGACGGTGTGGGACTCTGCCAGCGTGCCCTGCTCCCAGTCCCAGAACTGCACCCTCCCGAAGGAGTCGGCGCTGACCACGGTGCCACCGGAGAGGAGGGCGATGGCCCACACCACGCACTCRCGCTTGGCCTTCTCCACACGGTGGTTCACCATGATCCTCTGCACCGTCAGGCCTGGAGCGAGAGGAGGCTGGGGGTGGTGGGGGATCCCCCGGAGCATAGTGGGGCCGGTGGGTGCTGGCGGTCCCAAGGGATGGGATGGGGTCACTCCCGGGGCAGGAAGTACCTGAAGCGAGGTCAATCACGCGGAAGAAGTCGATGGAGCCGGCCACGATGTGAGTGTCCGAAGGGTGCCAGGACAGGCACAGGACCCGGCCTGGAGAGGGAAGCTCCGTGTGAGACCCCGCAGGCCTGCAGCCCCTCGGTCACCGGGACAGCCGGAGGGACAGAGGGACGGTGCTGCTGCCCGGGCCCACCTCTCCGCCTGTCCAGGTTCCGCTCAAACTGGATCCCCCCGGGAACGACTTGGAAGATCTTAAGGGAGCCGTCCTCGCAGCCGATCTGTGGGGGTTCGGGATCAGGCSGGGGCACGGCAGGACCCTGTCCGCCCGCCGCCGGCCCCGGTGCCGCTCCCGGCGGGACTCACCGCCAGCTGGGTGCCGGTGCCGTTGGCCGCCATGCTCCAGATGGGCCCCCCGCCGCCGTCGACGCCGCGGGCCGCGCTCAGCCGGGACAGGTCGTACTCGGTGATGTCCCCGCTGAGCCCGGCCCCGAACAGCCGGTCCCCGGCCGCCCAGCACAGCGACTCCACCGACCGCGCTTCGTGCCCGGGGATCACCTGCGCAGGGACGGGCGTCGCACCACGGCACGGATCGGTACGACCCGGTACGGATCGGCAGGGCCAAATAAAGCCCGGTACAGCCCCGGTGCGGCTCGACACAGGCCCCGTACAGGCTCCGTACGGACCCGTAGGACCAAATAAAGCCCGGTACAGGCTCGGTATGGTCCCGTTAGGCTCGGTGCCGGTCGGTAGGACTCAATAAGGCACGGTACAGGCTCGGTACCGGCCCGGTACAGCCCAGTACGACTCAGTACAGGCCCGGTACACGCCGGTACGGCCCGTGCCGGCTCCCTCACCTTCTCCTGGAAGTAGTTGGCGGCGAAGTTGTACACCTCGACGGCGCCGTCGGTGCGGGCCACGGCCAGGCGGGCGCCGCGGGGATGGCAGGCGAGGCAGCGCACGCCCGCCGGGACCAGCCCGAAGAACCGCACCCGGTGCACCTCGAACTCGCCCATCGCGCCCCGGCGGCTCCGGCCCCGCTCCGCTCCCGATCCCGGTCCCGGTCCCGGTCCCGGTCCCGGCCCTGCTCCGCCCCACGTGCGCGCGGCGCGCCGGAACCGGAGCTGCCCCGGGGCCCGCGCGCCACCGGAAGCGGAAGCGGCGGCGCGGCGGGAGATTCGGGCGCTGGTGCGGGAGCGGGGCCGGGGCGGCGGGAAGCGCACGGGGCAGGCGGGAGGGGGCCGGCGCCGAGCGGGCTGCCCCGGGCCGACCCCGCGGCCCCGGCGCCGCTGGAGGGCACCAGCGCCCCGCGCAACCGGGCGGCGGCACCGGGGGTGCAGGGCCCGCGGAAGGGATGTGGGCATACGGGGCTGGCGTGCCCCGGGGAGGCTGCAGGGCCCGGAGAGGGCTTCTGGGTCTGTGGGGTGGTTTCTGCGCATGGGGGTCTATGGAGCCCGGGCAGGGGGTGGTCTGGGGGTGGTCTGGGTTCTGGACATGGGGTATGTGGGTCTGGGGGGGCAGTAGGACCCSTTGGAGGGGGGGATCTGGGCTTGGGGATCTGTGGGGCCCAGGGTGGGCTGGAGGCCTTGGGGGAATTCTGGAGGGCCTGGGGCTCTGTGGGACCTACGGGGGTGGATCTCAGAATCTGTGGGCCCAGAACAGAGGTCTATGCATGGGGCATCTGTGCGGCCCAGGGACAGAAGCTCAGCCTGGGGCCCCAGGGGTTGCAGGGAAGGGTTGGGGGCTCCCACTCCCCTGTCCCATCCCCCTGCTCTGACCGTGTCTCTGCAGCCCCTGGCAGGGCCCTGCCATGGTGCAGATCGTCATCTCCAGGTGAGCCCCGTGGGTCCTAACCGTCTGCCCCCTGTGCCGGCCGGGCCCTGGGTGACACCCCTGTCTCTCCCGCAGCGGCGGCGCGGGGGCCCTGGCACAGTGGGTGCTGGTGGAGCTGCAGGGCGAGGTGGAGCCCCGGCAGAGCGGGGGCCTGGCCGGGAGCCTGCTAGGAGACCTGCACTACACCTGCGAGGTGAGGCTGGACACTGCTGGGAGCCACCGGGGGTAGCCCAGCCCAACCTCACCCTCCACTCTCCACTCTCCGCTCTCCCCAGGGCATCCCTGTGCTCATCGTGGGCCATCACATCCTCTACGGTAAGGTGGTGCAGCTGGAGAAGCCGTTTGCTGTGTTGGTGAAGCAGGGAGGAGCCCCCCAGCCCAGCCCCGGGGAGCCCCATGGCCACTACGCCGTCACCGCCCTCATCAAAACCAAACTGCTCTTCAAAACCCGCCCCAAGCCCATCATCACCCACGTGCCCAAGAAGGTGTGAGGGGAAGGATGGGGGCTGTGAACTCTGATTTGCTCCTGGGACAAGCAGCAAGGACTTGAGGAGACCCGGGACCTCATCCCTGTCCCACAGAAGGGACTCTGGGGGTGCTGGGGCCTGTGTCTAGGCACCCAGAACCGTTCCTAGGTCACTTGTCCCCCCAAAATGACTCTTCTCAGAGAGCCACCAGGCTCTGGGCCAGAGATCCTGTGGGTCACCCCAGGAGACACAGCTGCTGGTGGACAGGGACCTYCTGTGAGCTTGGGCCCGCCACCCCAGGGGGTGCCTGCAATGTCCAGAAGTTCCCAAGGATCCACAGAGGTGCCAGTGTGGAAGTTCCTCCTGTAACCCCTCCCTACAGCTGTGGGACACCCTTGCCAGGCAGAGACTCAGCACCAACCTCCCTTGAGGCAGGCAGGGGAACCAGAGACCCTGCCCAAAACACACCATACGTCCTCTCCGCGAGTCTTTATTTCCACAACTCCATCAGGATATAAAAACCAGCTTTTTCCACCCGAAATATGGAAAAAAATCCCCTGGCAGGTTCAAAAATAAATAGATTTACAAACCATCTGCGACAATACCAAAGAGCTACAAAAGTCTCCTAAAAAATCTTGTATTAAATTAAACAAAAAACAGCTAAAAGCTCCATCGTAGAAAGGGGTTTTTATCCAAGTCCTGAAAAAAGGACCCACAAGTGAATTCCCTGGGGAGGGGAAAGGTTGGGGAGCACCTTGCCTAAATCTGTCTTCCACCTGTTGGGAAGGCAATAGGGTGGGAATGATGGGACTGTGGATTGGCCAGAGCATGATGTGGCCCAAAGGGGCTCCAGCCAACCCACAGCCCCCAACTTTTCCCAGTTTCTCCACRCCAGGATCCCCCTTTGGCTCTTTGGCAAAGCTGAAGGGACCTGCTGCCCTCCTGGAGCAGCCAGAGCCCCTGAAAGGCCTGGAGGGGCTCCCCTTGGGTACGTGCCCGCACGCAGCCGCGGGGCAGAGGCAGCACCAGCCAGTGGTGCCGGCACTGCGCCAGATGGAGACCATGTGTCCTGGCAATGGGAAGTGCTGTAGCACCGTGGAGGTGGGACTGAAATCCCTATAAAAAGCACCAAAGGATGGAAAATTCTGGAGTGGGGTGGGGGGAGCACAGCCAKCAGCGCTCCACGCCAGGATGCTCCATAGGGCACAGCGGGGATGCAGCCAGCAGCACCCAGCTGGGTGATGGGCAGCCCTGCCTCGGCTTCTCCGTGGCCAGCTTGGGATGGAAAAATGAAAATAAAAGAAAAATAAACATATTAATAAAGAAAAAAATCAAGATTTCAAGATTTGATGAGAAATGCCAAGGGTTGAGAGCGCTCAGCGCTGCCCAGCGGCTCCAGGATGGGAAAAAGGGGGCTGAGGGTGTTCACTCCAGCCTGTGGCATCGCCCCAGCACTTGGTGGTTCCAGGATGGGGAAGGGGGCAGGGAGTGGTTACCCTGACACATTGGATCACCCTGGCGCTGCCCAGCACCCGTCAGCCCTGGGATGGGGGAAGAGGGGACCAGGGGCGATCACCGTGGCACAGGGGATGACCCCAGCACGGGACCACCCCGCAGTCAGACCTCGGTGAAAGCCAGCCCGCACTGCTCCTGCCGCTTGCCGCAGCGGCGGGCGACAATGGCCAGGTAGAGGGTGAGCAGGGCCACCCAGTAGCAGGCGTAGAGGATGGCACCTGAGACAAGGAAGGCCACCTCGGTCTCGCTGAACAGGTCCTGGCTGTAGGCAGTATAGGCCAGCCCGCCCAGCAGCACTGCCACCCACACTGACACCGGCAGCAGCCCCACAAAGTTCACCACGATGGTGCGGCGCCCTGAGGTGCCCCAGCCCGACTTGTTGATGGTGGCGATGGCGAAGATCTTGGCGGGCAGCAGGCTGGACATGTAGAGCAGGGCATAGAGGGACATGAAGATCATCTCAGCGTTGCCGCGCAGGAAGCAGGCATAGGTGGCCTTGATGACACCCACCAGCTGCACCGTCAGCAGGAACAGGAGGATGTTCCAGACACGGCCGCGATAGAAGAGCTGGATGACRGTGGCGATGAGGAAGAAGGGGAAGAAGCCGGTGACCACCGACTCRTAGGTCATCCAGAGGTGATGCTTGTGGAACCACAGCGCGTTGTAGAGCCACTCGCGGAAGTAGGACTTGCTCCAGCGGGTCTGCTGGTTGAGCCAGCGCAGGTACCGCGTGGGCGTCTCCGTCAGGCACTTGGAGCGAGCTGTGTACTTGGTACGGTAGCCCAGGCTGAGCACGCGGTTGGTGAGGTGCCGGTCATCCCCGAAGCTGCACTTGCTACCCAGGAAGGTCTGGTGGTACCAGTCCTCGAGGAACTGCTGCAGCAGCGCGTTGCGGTACATGCCCAGGGGGCCGCTGATGCACTGCACGCACCCGAAGTACGACTGGCACGCGCGTTCCACGTTGAAGGCCATCCAGTACCGCACGCTGCTCAGGAAGGAGAGCCACGAGTCGTACTTGTTCAGGATCTGGGGAGGGGATGGATGTGAGCCCCRGCAGCGCTGCAGCCCTCCAGCAGTGCTGCAGCCCCCCGGCACCCCCAGCCCTGCCCTCGCCTCACCGCCCAGGTTGCCCTCCCTCACACCGGGGTACCTGGACATCGCCGCCGACGCCGCCGACACGGGGGTCGGCCTCGAGGATGCGGAGCATCTCGGCGGTGCAGGCGGGGTCCAGCACCGTGTCTGAGTCACACACCTGGGGGCAGAGGGAATGTCGAGCCCCGCTCCCGCCGCCCACGCGCGCCCGGCAGACAGCCCAGCCCCAGCCGGGCAAGCCTGAGCCGCGGACGGCGAGACCAGGCAGAGCCCCGGAGACCGGCAGGCGATGGCAGGGAGCGGAGCACCCAGCGGTACCCGGGCACCGCTGCCCCAGGACACCCATCCCCGGCTGCTGGCACAGAGGAAGGACCTGCCCCAGTCACCGCATGTGGGGACCTGGCACCCTATGCCACACTGTCCCACGGGATGACACCATGGCAAGGGCATGTGCTGAGGAGGTGATGTTACACCCCGCTGGGCAGCAGTGGAGGCAAAGCTCAATCCCTCGGCCACCCCAGTGCCAGTCACCCCCAGCCCTGGTGGCTCATGGCCAGTGCACGGGGCCAGATCCAGCACCAGGCACCCAGGTGCCACTGAGGACTCCCAGGGCTGCTCCCATCCCATCCAGATCCCCTCTGCCCAGCCGTGCAGGCAGGACGCTCACTGCCCACATTCCCCAGCCCATGCATCCACCTGGATATAGTCCACGGAGTCTCCAAGCGCCCGGAAGGCTGTGTACATCACCTCCCGCTTCCCGCCCCACTTCTGGAGGATGCAGGAGTAGGTGTTGCTGCGCACCAGCGCCTGGACACGGGCCAGCCCTTCCTGCAGCCCGGCCTCTGTCTCCCCCTCGCCCTGGGCGTGGAAGTTGCTCCTCCAGATGTAGCTGCCAGAGTGCTCAGAGCCCATCACGTCGTGGAAGATGTCCAGCATGTAGGTGTCGTCGGGGCCGTTCCCGTCCACCACCATCACCACTTTGAGGTCAGGGAAAGCAATGCGCTTGACGGAGCGCAGGCACTTTGTCAGGTAGTCGGGATCCTCCTGGAAGGCGGCGATGCAGAGGGCCACCGAGCGCCCCGGCCGCACCGGCCGCCCCTCGCCCCGCATGCGCCGGTGCTCCAGGAAGGCGAAGAGGCTCTGGATGAAGAGGTGCAGCCCCAGGATGGCCCCGTAGAGCCCGAAGGAGAGGTAGTGCTTCTCCGTGTGGATGAACTGGTACCCTGTGACGTAGGCAGCCAGGATTCCCCCCAGCACCGCCACGGCAAAGAGGCTGGTCCCCACAACACGCAGGGCCGTGTAGAGGCTCCCTGGCATCTGAGGGGACACATGGCACAGTCAGGGCAGGGACGGAAGAACATCCTCCCCAGTGGGCCCCCTAGAATGCAAAAGCGGGGTGACCCTGCTCCTCTGCTGCCCCATCGCCACCCTGTCCCTGGCCGGTCACTGTTTCGGGGGTGACACCTTCCCAATGCCTCCATGGGGCCAGATGAGGTGCCGGGGTTCCAGGCAACCCACTGTGTGTGGTACTGAGTAGGCATAGGGGTCCCGAGCACCCCACTGTGCACAGTGCCAGCACCCCCCGTCCACCCAGGCAGGATCACGGCTGCTCCCAGGCGATGGCTGGGCTGGAGGACAGGGAAGGGCACGGGGATGTCAGGGACCGGGGTGTACCCGAGGAAATCACGGCCACCCAGAGCCCTCCTCCACCCCGAGCGCGTGCGGCGGGACCCCCGGCTGCGGGGGTGGCAGCACCCAGACCTCCACCCCGCTGCGGGATGGGGACGAGCAGCGCGGGCAGGACGGGACTGCGGAGCTGCACCGGGACGCGGGTGCGGGCAGGGGGTGCGCGCAGGTCGGGGGTGCACGAGCACGTGCGGGGGTGCGGGCGGAGCGCAGAGCCGGCCCCAGGGACCCCCCGGCAGCACCTCCCGGGCAGCCCCCTCCGGCTTCCCCTCGGTCCCGCAGCCCCCAGCGCTGCCGGCTCCTCCCGGTCCCGCAGCCCCTGGCGCTCCCGACTGCCCGTTACCCCCGGCCCCACAGCCTCCGGTGCCGCCGGTCTCGCAGCACCACGGGGGCGCCCCGAGCCGGCACCAGCGGGGCCGGGAGGGAGAAGGAGGGACTGGGACTCACCGTGGAGGTGCCGGTGGTAGTGCCGCCGCTCCCCACCCGCCGCCGCCGCTGTGCGCCCGGCCCGGCCCGTGCAGCCCCTTTATACCGCGGCGGGGCCGGCACCGCCCGCAGCCCGCGGGGGCCCCGCCCGGCACCGGCACCGGCACCGGCACCGGCGGCACCGCCCCCGGCACCAGCACCGGCTCCGGGTCCGCCCGCAACCTCCGGCAACCCGCCCCGCACCGGCAGCACCTGGCACCGGCCCCAGCCCCGCACTGCGGGAGTGATGACCGGCACCGGCGGCACCGGCGGCACCGGCATCAGCGGCACCAGTGCTGCACCGGCGCTGGCATCATCACAGGCATCACGGCACAGCTGCTGCACCGGCAGCGGCTCTGGTGCTGCACCGGAACCGGCACCACCACCACCCGGYACCGGCGCGGCGCCACGGGCACCGGCACAGCGCCACGGGCCGGGGACCGGCCACTCCGGCTCCCTCCGCCCCGCTCTTGGGGCCCCTCTCATGACACGCACGTGTCACCTCCCTGTGTCACCGTGTCCCCCCACGGTATGAGCCACCCGTGTCACCCTGTCCCTGTGGCCGGTGGGTGCCGGGGCAGGACCAGGGTCATCCCGGGGACAGCAGCACCATGTCCCCGTGCTGGGCTGATGGCAGGGAACAACCAGCTCCAGGAGGGGCCATTCTGAGTCTGTAGGAGCCACAGCCTTGGCTCTGGGCTCAAATTCAGTACTTTTGGGTCCCTCACTTCAGTATGGGCCATCGTGTCCTGCTGTGCTGGGAGCTGGGTGCGAGGTAATGCTGGGACTGGGCCCGGAGACTCCAAGCCCCGGGAGCTAGGGAAGGGGATCCCTGCAGCAGGAGCAGCCCAGGCAGGCAGGTCCCCCTTGCTGGCACCTCGGCACTGTGATGATGCTGGCTGGGAGCTTCCCAAGCACCCGAAACGAGTGGTGAGGAACTGGCGAGCCCATGGATGGGACAGGGACATGCTGGGACCCTTGGCGTCACCGGCAGGGCTCCTGTGTGGCCACGGTGGGACACAGGGGTGTGAAGCCCAGCACAGCAGGATCAGACCAGCGAGGCTGTGCCTGTGCCACCACCACRGTGCCTGTGCCACCACCACAGTGCTGGGACAGGGGCAGCGTGTCTGCAGCTCACAGCCCTCCCTGTGCCCTCATCAGGGATCCCTCACTTTTCGCTGTGCCTGTGACTGCCCACAGTAGAAACCAAACTCTCTCCACCTTCAGTACAGCCGCTACCTTGCTCCCAGTGGCAGGACAGCCGGACACATCCTTGCTCCTGGAGGCAGGATGGCTGGACAGTGCCCAGCCAGTGGCATCAAATCCAGAGACTTTTAATTCCAAATTCTTCCCTTGCTGTTCAGGGCAGGCCCCGAACAGGCACAGCCAGTATGGCAGCATCCCGGTGTGTGCCTGTGGTCTGACACCAGCCCCGGGAGTGACAAAGGAGTGCTTGGCCTTAGCCGCTCTCCTGTGAGGAGAACGTGCTAATGCTGCCCGTGCACCCCCAGCACACCACAGCACAGCGTGGAGACACGCCCAGGACCCCCAACCCTGCAGGGAAGAGGGGTGCCAGACCCCCCCCACCATCTGACAGGGCACGGGGCAGCTGGGAATTGGGGCCCTGGGGCTGTGCACAGTGGGCTGGGGCTGCTCAGTGCCAGGGGAGTGAGGGGGGCTCTGGGCTGGTCCCTGAGGACTCTGCTACCCCAGCAACATGGGTATGTGGCAGCTGCCGGTGCAGGAATGGGGCCTGTGGTGCTGCAGCACCCATGGGGGCTGCCCTGCTTGGAGGGAGGAGCTGACTGATGTTGGGGTGTCCCTGAGAACATGGTGATGAGTGGTGGTTCCAGCCAGGTGCCCTGTAGGGTCGCTCAGCCCTTTCTTGACATGGAGGGGGCTCTTGGTGCCCCAGTGGAGGGGCCCATCCTCAGACCCTGTGGTGAGGGAGCCCCCAGACTGCTCAGCATCCTTGTGGTGTGAGTACAGTGCCAACGGGGACCATGGAATCCCACTCTGGGGGGGCAGACAGCAGAGCCCCCCCTGCCTCCTGACTCCCCTCGGGGACAGCCGCACATTTGGTGCTGGTTGGACAAAGGAAGTCTGAGCACTGGCCCTGCTGGCTGCTCCCCAAGCCCAGGGCTCACCCTGGGAGCGATGCCCACCCTTCCACAGGACCCAGGGGCTGGGACATGGCCACGATGGCACCCATGAGCTTTGTGTGGCCCCACAGACATCACGAACACAGGGCTGAGCATGTCTCTGTTTAATCCCACACCTCGTCCCAGCAAGGTTCCCTCCCCGTCGGACACCGCCAGCAGCATCCCAGTGGGCACAGCGAGTCCTTCCCTCGGGGAGCCATTGTCCCTGACACCAGAGCAGGAACAGTTCGTTTCCGCAGGCTCAGCCCCACTATGGCAGCACCACGATCTTCTTCTGCAGCACCTGCGGGGGGAACAGGACTTTCCTCATGGCGGTGTCCAGCTCCTCCAGCGCCAGCTGTGCGTGCAGCACCGTCGCGGCGTCGTGCTCGGCCGTGGCCACGTGCTTCAGCAGGCGGTACAGGTCCCGCAGCACGTCCTGCAGCACCTGGGCAGGGGGCAGGGGGCAGAGGCAGCATCAGCACTGCCGCGCCCCACCMGCACCGTCCCCTCCGCGCGTCCCGGCAGGCGCGGGGCTGCCCCTGCCCCGCCGCCAGGACACCGCGGCACCGCCACCGCCGGCCGCAGCCCCGGCCCCCCATGACTCAGTTTTCCCCCCAGGCCAGCAGCACAGTGATCCTCCAGCACAGGGGCACCAGGGCATGCCAGGATCCCGGCTGCGGGGATTCCCGTGGGGAACTGGCTATTTCCTCCATGGGAGCTGAGTCCCAACAYGCTTGTTACTGGGAACTGCGGAGGGAGGCCACAGTGGTGGAAAAACTGGGCATTTCCAAGTCAAATCAGCGATGAACAACTCCCATGGCTCCCAAGAGCTGGCACTGGCCCGCGGCATAGCACAGCATGGCCATGGCACAGCCCAGCAGCTCAGGGGAATGCCCCCACGAAGTCCCTCCTTCCCTAGGATCTGCTGAGGGGACCCTTTAGTGGGGGACACCCAAACTGGGGGTCTCAGTCCCTTGGGACTTTCCCTGGAAGCTGCCTAGGAAAGAGCCCTGCAGCCCACATGGGATGCCCACAAGCCTGTTGGAGGCTTTCCCTGCCCCAGGGACAAGCAGGGGCTGACCCACCTCGGTGACCTTCTCGCTCAGCCCCCGCAGCAGCAGCACCACCACGTGCACGGCAGCTCTTCGCACCTCGGCCTCGGGGTCTGTCCGGGCTATGGCCGTCACACAGCAGGTGACCTGTGGGGACAGGGCGGAGGACATTAGCAAGAGTTGGGGCATGCAGGCTACCCATTGGAGTAGCCACTGCGGTGCTGGGGATGTCCCGAGGATGAGGATGGGACCCCCTGCCCCGACAGGGCACGGGCTCTGAGCAGCTCCCCCTGGGGCCAGGTGGCACATGGATGCCTTGGGAAGCCATATAACAGTCTATATAAAAATCAGGCAGAGCCGAAGGAATCTAATTAAATCCCGGCAGTGACAGCCGGGAGAATTAGCAGAGCTCCCGCCTTCCCGAAATAGCAGCGTGTGGTGCGCTGGCATCGCATCAACTGCCGGGACGCACCCGGTGCCGAGGGGGAACGGATGGGAGAAGCCCGAGTGCCAAATCCATGATGTCTCCAGCTCACCGCGGGGTGAAGCTCCAGCTCCCGCGGGGCACAGACCCATCGGCTCCAGGGCTGCCAGACCCCCGGGAGCCGGGTTCACCCCACTGGGATCACAGACCCAGCGGCTCCGGCAGCCGTGTCTCACCCAGAGCCTGCAGCCGGGGCGAGGGCCGGCTCCGTGATACTGATGATACCGATAACGATAATTATCATAACGGGAGGGTAACGAGGTGTCATTAAGCAGGAGGTGTCTCTGGCAGGCACCACTTGTGCCCCCAGGTCTCCTCTGGCAGTGGCTGCCATGGGTGGAGCAGGCACCTAAAAACCAGGACTTGAGTGTTTGCTTCAGGCCCGAAGGCTTTTATACGCCGCAACATCAGCAATTATCACTCACGTCCTTTATGGAAATGTCCCATTTCCATGTCCTCAGCGGCAAAACCATGTGTTAATGAACCCACTCGTTAACGAGATGGCCCCATGCTCCCCAGGCAGGGACAGGGGAAGGATGGAGCCGGTACCTCCTGGACAATGGATCCCAGCTGGAAGCCGAGGCGCTGGCAGAGCTCACCCAGGTTGGAGAGGCTGCTGGCCCGCAGGGCACTGTCGGGATCCCGGGCACCCCGCAGGAAGGCCCGGATCAGTGCCTCCCGGTGTTGGAACACCATGTCCCCTKCAAGAGAGAGCAGAGCCGTGTGTCACCATCACGGAAAAGCCCACAGCCCCTTCCTGCCAAAGCCTTGGCTGCTTCAGGAACAGATGGATTGGGCATCCCCCTTGCAGCACCGCTGAACAGCTGGATGCAACATCTGGAGCGTGGCTCATGCCCCTCAGCACACACCCCACAGCACAGACCTTGGAGCCCTGTGGCACATCCCAGTCCTCCCGTGCGGTCATTCATGGTCCTGCAGACGCACCCAGTGTGAATCCCAAACTCCCGTGTCGCCCAGACCCAAACCCCTGCCCCAATTAGCACATGGAGGCGCTGTGGATGTGTGAGCTGCTAACGAGGTATCAGGCCTGTGCCTGGTATCTACAACCACCCCAGGAGTGTGGCCATCCCATGGGAGCTGGCAGCCATGTGCCCYACGATGTGGGCACAGCTCCCACCAGGGCCTCGAAGGGCCTGAAAGGAAGCTCCAGCAGGCCAGCTGGCCTGCAAGCTCTGTGGTTTTCCAGCTCTCCGAAGCTCTGGAATCTCCTTGGACACTTGTGTCCTGCAGGAGATGGAGACAATGGGATGGATGCCTTGGGATGCCTCAGGGTGTCTTGGGGTGTGGGGACAGGAATGATCCTTGCGAGCATTGCCCTGCACGTGGGGGCTCAGGGCTGGGCACTGGCACAGGGTGGGGGAGCTCAGGGCAGCGCTGTGATGCCAAGGGCTTGCTAGGAACACATCCTGCTCTGTGCCTGCATCCCAGGACTTGGAATTATGGCAGTATGAGCAGTGCTGGGTGATCCGAGCAGGATGCATCCTCCAAAGCCAACAGTGCACTGGCCTCTGTGCCAGATGGGTATGGAAGGGACATGGAGCACTTAACTTCCTGCTAAAAAATTCCCTCCTGGATAGGAAAAACCACTCCAGGGGGATGGCAAAGCGGGATGAGGACAGGGCAGGAGGGAGACAAGGCAGTCCCTCAGCAGAGCAGCAGAGCTCAGAACCACAGAGAGCAGAGCAATCCTGGAAATGCTGGGTAAATCCTCGCTCTCAGATGCTGAAGCTTTGCAACAGAAACAACTTGGTGCAATTTGTTCTATAAATACGCTGGCGAGCTGGGACGCGCCGGAGCGGCTGCCCGCGGCAGTGGCACCGCGAAGAGCAGGGAGAGCACGGTGGAGCCTGTGCCACCACCCCCAGGGCAGCTGCCAGGGGAAACCCTGCACCAGACCAGACACACGGACATCACCCGGGGGCCTTCCAGGACCGAGGAGCTCTGAGCTGATCGCTGGAGCCCCAGAGGAGACAGTGGGATGCCTTGTCCCCATCCCRGCAGCGGGGCTGGACAGTGCCACAGCCCAGCACTGGTGGGATGCCACAGTCAGCGGAGCCCAGGGATGCCACGGTGGTCAGGGGACATGGCATAGGCCACAGGGGAGTCACAGTCCCGGGGCTCAGGGGGTCCAGGCTCTGCTGGAGCATCCCCAGCCGAGGTACACAGCACCTGCCCGGTGACCAGGGACCCCTGCCTGGCTGCCTCGGCACTGTGGACACCAGCTGCCACCTCCCTGGCCACGGAGAGTGGCTGTGTGCCAGGGAGTCAGACGAGGCATTTGAGGACGTGTCCCAACAGCAGCTGCCGGAAAGGCCTCATCCAGCTTCTACCCCTCAGCCCTGCGTGTCCGGGCGCTTCCCGGCACTCTCCAAGCCYGGCGCTGCCGGCCGAGGCGATGGTGGGCTGCTGGCAGGACCCACCATCCCGCTCCTGCTGATGGCAAACCCTGTCCGCCTGCCCTTCATCTCCCAAACCCTTCCCACTTTCTGACAACAAAAAGCCCCCCCGTGGGCTTTCCCCCGGGACTTGGTGAGACCCAGCGGTGCCATGTCTCCTAGCAGTGGGCAGTGCCGTGCCCATGGCCGTGGACTCACCCAGTGCCCGGATGACACGCATCAGCACCTCGCCCAGCTTCATCCTGGTGACAGCAGCCGCAGCATCCCCTGTGCCCTGTGCCAGGCACTCGTACCGTGCCAGCAGGACCGGTAGGATCYGTGCTGGGTACTCACTGGAGAGCAGGGCAACACCTGGAGGGGAAAAAAGCTGGAAAATCAGTGATTGAGCAGTTGGCAGCAGGTTCCCGCTCACTGCTGCTGGGTGATGCCCTGTAACCCCGTGTGGAATCAGTGCACAGGGGAGTGAGTGGGGCCATGGGGACCTGGCTGGCACGGCCACCAGCCCCACGCCTGGCACAGCATGGCTCGGCATGGCACAGGTGCTGCTGCCACGGGCCGGGTGAGTCAGCGCCGCAAGGAACCGCGTCAGGGTTAATCACCACCGCGGCCGCACTGCCAAACGTGCGGCAGCTGCACCGGCGCATTAATCACCGGGACGGTTACAGCCTTTGTGCTTCAGCCGCGGGGCAAGGACAGACCTGTCCCTCTCAAGACCGTACAGGCAGCGGGAAGCACAGATAAACCCCGTTCCCAGCTGCTGCCAAAGGGTACCAACCCAACGGCAGCGGTGCCGGCATCACTGTGGGCCAAGGGAATGACACCTCCCTTCCTTGGAAGCCAGTGGACTGTGACCGTCTGCGGTCACACAGGACACCCAGGTCACCCTGGTGCGGAAGCACCCGCCCACAGATCCCATGGGCAGCCCGGTGCTGCAGGGCTGTGCCGAGCGTGCCACAGCAAGCACCAACCCGAGGGTTTCCTGGGAAGCGGTGTGAGTACTCAGGAGTTGCCACCTTGGCCATGGGGATGGATATGGCAGAGCCCTGAGGGAGCACCAAGGGGTCCCCTTGAGCCTGCTTCTCTGCCAGCCTCAGCTGAACAGACCCCTCAGTGAGTGCCAGGCCAGGGTGCCAGGGCTGTGCCCACACCGTGTTGGAACTGCAGCCCCAGCCGGTGGCACAGGGATGGTGACCAGCTCCAGGGAATAACTGGGAGACAAAGCCTCCAGCTTCAGGAACTTGGTATAGAGGCTACATGCGGCTCCAGGCATGACCAAATAGCATGAAGTGAGAATCTGGGAGGGCAGGAGATGCTGAGCCCTCAGCCCAGCCACGGCTCTGCTGCTCTTTGCTCCCACTGCCCAGAGCCCCCCAGCACAAAACTTTCCCTGACAAAGTGCTGGCACTCACCCCAACAGACACCACTCACCTTGGATGGCTGAGAGGTAGACAAAGGCATCCTCATGCTGCACGTTCTCCAGGAACACCTGGAAGGAAGGAAAGTGCCATTAGCAGTGACCCCAGGCTGGGCCGGCAGGGCCAGAGGGCTCTGACAGTCATGACCACCTCCAGCCCAATGGCACATTCAGCGCCAGCTCTGCACTGTGGCATGGGACAAGGACACAGCAGGCGACAGGGACTAAGGCAAGGGACAAGGACCACAGCAGAAGCCTGGTACCTGCAGCAGCTTCTCCTGAAGCTGAAGTGCCTCTGGATCCCGCTGGGTGACCAGGCTGGTGAGGCGGCGCAGGGCGGCTGCCCGGCCAGGGGGCTGGGGGTCATAGGCTGACATCAGCAGCTCCTGGAGCCCAGCTGGGGCCAGGCTGTCGGCACATGGGGCTGGAGTGGGACCAGCGGCACTGGGCTCCCGGCAGGTGCTCTGCTCTTCGCTCCTCTCCCTGTGAGCTGAGGGGCTGCCGTGTCCATGTTGCGGCAATGTCTGGCCAACCCCCAGGCTGGGAGCTCTGCCAGGAACGCCGGCAGGGCTCTGTGCTCCTATGCCAGGCTTCCTGCCCAGCACACCGTCGGCAGCAGCACCCACCGAGCCGGGGGAGCAGGCGCCGTGGGTGCAGATGGCGATGCGCAGGTCCGAGGCCAGCTCCTGGGTGAGGGGCTCAGGGTAGGTGCGGGACAGCTCCTCCAGCAGTGGCACCAGCCGCTTCAGCACCACGAAATCGCTGGATTGGAGCTGCAGAGGGAGAAAAGCAGAACTGGCACCAATGTAACACASGTTTGCTCCCCAAGATGCCCCTGGCAGGGCGGGTGGGCACTGGAGTGAGGAGCCCCAGAGCCCTGTTGTAGCCCTGTGGCCACCCCCATCCCCAGCCCGTGAGCTAGGCTCCAGGCATCACAAGCTCCTCTCAGCCTAGCACTGACCCCAGCCACAGCATCTCTGGCAGCAGCCACAAGAGAAGGTGGGAAAGGCATGAACCCGAAGAACAGCAGTGTCCGTGCATCAGGGCCAAGCCAGGGACATCCCTCCCACCATCTTCCCAGTACTGTGCTAGACTTGCCATCAGTCCTGCCTGGAAGGACCCTCCTGGCACGGCAGCCATGACCCGTCCTGAGCAGGAGAAGCTCCTGCCCTAACCTGCATGTAACTGCTAAAATCRGGGATGCGAGGCCTGAAAAGGGGTGCATTAGCAGACATTTTGGCTGATTGCATAAAACCCCTTGGCTGCTGAAACCCAAACAGCTCTGCAGCTGCCTCCAAAACCTTTCACATTCCATTTTCCAATTATGTCACTCCCATTAATGCCAGAGTGGGAGCAGGAGCTTGCCTGGGAGGGGCCCATTGCAGCCACAAGACTCTGGATTTAACATTTCCCCAACTACAGTTCTTTTCCCCGTGTTAGGAATTTAGCAACAAGGCACAATAAATGATCTTTTTCCGTTAACAGCTGATTTTACTTTGGGCAAATCCAGGGATGAAGCAACCCCAGCAGCTCAGTGACAGCAGTTATTGGAGGTGCCATTCCTGCCCATGGCAGCTCCACTGACACTCGAGTGACACAGAGCTCATAAATATATATAGGTATTAGAAGGTAACTGACTGATATAAATAACAATATAAATATGTATAAAATGTAAATACAAAAATATAAGAGGATTTTCAAGGGTACAGCCCACATGAGAAGTTCAAAACACTCTGGAGCCCGTGGCTGTGTGGGGATGCAGAGGGTGCGTGTTGGTAATTAACAATGCTGTATGTGACTGCATTGCTCTGTCAGTGCCTTTCTGCAAGGGATTATAAATTAGTTAATTGGGCTCTTGGGGGTGTCCTGCTTGGGCCGAGTCCTTGGTCAGCTCCCCAGCATGGCCGCAAGGAAAAATTTTACATATATATATATATACACACACACACACATATATACACACCTACAGGCTGCGACTGAGCAGGGACCCCAACCCAGGGCACCCAGCTGTGCTGCAGCACCCTTGGCTGGGCATGGTGGTTCCCAGCCCCCTCCTCCCCACACCCACTGAGCCCCTGGCTTTGCCCCTCACCTGGACGGCCCCGCCGAGCACGGCGGCCACGAGCCCCATGGCCATGGCAAGGGTCTGCGCCTCGGCCACCGCGCCGGGGCCCCGCGCCGGGTGGACACAGGCCCGGTGCAGCACGGCCGCCACGAACTCCTCCACCTGCCACGGGAACAGCTGTCAGGAGCAGGGACACCACGAGCCACCTCCTCTGCAGCTCCCGCTGCCTCCGCACCCAGTTGCATTTCCCCATCCCACGCGGTTCTCTAGCACAATTCCACACAAATTCAAACTCTCAGGCACAGGGTGGGATGGTTGGGGTGTCCTGTGCAGGGCCAGGAGTTGGACTCTGTGATCCCCGTGGGTCCCTTCCAACTCGGAATATTCTGTGATTCTGTAATTCTGTGAAACCCTTCCTGCCTCCCTGCTGTTGCTGCTACCCCGACCCAATCACGGGCTCATTCAAGTCACATCCACAGCCAGGACAAGGTGATGGTTGAACTGGTGGGATCTCTTGGCAGCAGAAGCCCCCGTGTGGCAGCAGAAACAGAGGGATCCCAGCTCCATCTGTGCCTCTTGCCTGGCTCCACCATGGGATGGAAGCTGGGAAGGCAACTGGGATAGCCCACACGGAATGTCAAGGCGGTGGCAACAAGGCTCTGTAGGGAATTGTCCTAGAGAAAGGCCTGGAAATTCCAGAGCCAAGGAGCTCCAGCCCCTGTCCACGACTCTCCGGTACCAGACCCCCMCTTACCCTGCACAGCCAACACTCCAGCCAGGCCATTTCCAGTGCTCTCTCTTATTTTGTGATTTTTCCCCCAATATTTTTATTCCACAAGCCTGTAACAATCCTGCCTGGCTGGCATCAGCCTTCTCCACACTTGGCACCAACACCTTTGATCCCACAGGCTTCCTGTCTTCCTAACAGATCTTGAAATTAGGGAGTTGATGTTCTCTGTGCCTTATTTTCTCCACACCATGGCTTGGGACAAGCCCAGGAAGGGGTTGGATCAGGGTCATTCCTACGAACAAGTGTGCTGCAAAAAAAGAGGAACTATTTTGTTCCTGCTCTGGAAAACAAAGTACGAGGGCAATAAGGTCCTATTGCACCAAATCCCAAACTTCCAGCCCCAGGGCACTGGATGCAGGCAGCATTTTCTCCTCAGCTCCCAGCTTCCTTGAGCACATCCCTTAAGCAAGGAGGGAGGCTGTGAAAAAAGGCTTTGGAAAAAGGCTGCGTAAAAGGCCCAGGTACCTGCTGGGATAATTATTCCAGAGAAGGAATTCCATCAAACAGCAAGTAAGTAAAAAAAATGGGAATATTTGCTCTCACAACATAGCAACATACAAGCTGAAGGGGTTGAATTTACATTTAATGTAAAAAAAAGGAAAATCGTGAATAAATAATAGTAGATGTCAACTGAGAGAAATAAAATCTTTAAAAATAATCTAGAAAAAAAATGTGGGAGGGGAAAAAATTGAAAAATGAAACACTGGGGCATGGTTGTGTCTCAGGCAGGAGGACAGAATCCTTGGTGCAGTGAGGAATCAAGTTGACCTTGGTTATGGAGGAGAATATGTAAATAAAATAAATGTGCAGTTGTGGGGGGCCACAGCAGCTGCTGTTCCTGAGCTCTGGCTTTGGAAGGATGGATCCCACTTGCTCCCACCCCATTAGGGCCCCCCAAACGCCCCAGGGAACCCCACACTGCAGAACCTGCTCAAAGCCTGTCCCTCTCCCAGCCCAGGGGCCTCCCTGAAACACAACCCCAGGCAGGTGGATAATGGATTTTTTGTCTGGATTTCTTTGGTGGTGGGTTTTTACTCCAGACTCCCGGCTGGACCCTGGAACCTGGCAAAACCCTTCCCCATTTCCCACCTCGACTCCCCAGCCCMCTGCGGGTGGGGAGGCAGGTGGGGACAAAGCGCCGCTGGCTGTGTCCCCTCTGCTGCTGAGCACACAAAGGCTCCTTTGTCCCAAAGGAAACGTGAGGAAACCTGCCTGAGCCGTGACCGCCTCTGCCCACGGCAGCATGGAGAGCTGGCATAGCCAGGGCACCGGGGGAAAAGCAGCAATAAAAAACAGGATGAGGAAGTTAAAAGACACCGGATCCGCAGGGGATCCGCAAGGGAATGCCATGCTGTCCTCAGAGTTCAGCTGCCTTCCTGACTGGCACAGCAGACCCCATCCAGGGTGGGCTCATGGGGGAAAGATGTGCCCTATTTTAACAATCCGTTTTGGGACCAGGGTCAAGGAGCCCCAGTGGCCTTTGAAATTACAGTATTTAATAAATTTAGCACTGCCCTTTCACAAATGTAGGAGCACAGTTACGCCAACCAGGTTGCTCCAAGCCCCATGCAACCTGGCCTTGGACACTTCCATGGATGGGGCAGCCACAGCTGCTCTGGACAACCTGCGCCAGGGCCTCACCACCCTCAGAGGGAAGAATTTCTTCCCAATATCCCATCTAACCCCGCCCTCTGGCAATGGAAAGCCATTTCTCTTTGTCCTGTCACTCCAGGCCCTTGGACAAAGTCCCCCTCCACCTCTCTTGGAGCTCCTTCAGGTACTGGAAGTTTCTCTAAGTTCACCCTGAACCCTTATCTTCCCCAGGCTGAGCAATCCCAACTCCCTCAGCCTTTCCTACTGGAAGGGTTCAGCCGATCCCCCGGGGCTTGGTCACAACCAACCTGCACAATGTCAGTGAACACGGTGTCGGAGATGCCCTCGCACAGCGCGGCCACGAGCTGCAGGACCAGCACCTTCCTCCCCTGCCTGGCCTGGTACTGCTCCAGCTCCAGCAAACTCCCTCCAGGCTCCACAGCCGGGTTCGGAGCCGCCTCATCCTCCGCAGCCACCTGAGTCAGCTCCTGCCAGGAAGARAGCGCAGGGCACGGAGAGGCAGTGGTTAAACACTGGGAACCAGTGCCAGGAATGCCAGATGACTCCTCACACCACCACCACCTTCCAGTTGGTACAAGAAGGTCTCCAAGAACTGTCCACGGCTACTGGGAGTCCCACCTCTATCCCCTCCTGTGACTGTAGGCTGGGGGCACACAAAATCCCAGCCCAGCCCCAGCCTGGAGGGATCCACAGGGGCTCCAAGCGGGATCAAAGGAAGCAGGTATGGGGCCCCTCTGCTACAGCCAAGGAAGCAAGGGATTATTCCCAGCTTCCAACACACTTCAGACATGCTCCTGTTGTTAAAACAGCCCAGGGGGRATGAGGGTTAACCCCTTCAGGGACAGGGCTGCTCCCTCTCCTCGGCTTCCCACTCAGCACACAGGGCTGCTCCAGCACCTGCCATACCCCGGGGGATGATCCCTCTTTTGCTTTCTGCTTGGCCCAGAGAATCCTTTCCCACAGGTGTGCCCCAACCAGGGACTGGCCTGCCCTCACCTTCAGGCAGTGGATAAAGAAGTCTCCAGCCAGACCACTCTTCTGGCAGTGGGACAGGAGCTCAACCAAGCTCTCCACATGGCACTGCTCTGAGGCAATCTTCTGGTACAGGGCCTCATCTTCATCACTGGAACAGGTCACTGTGTCACCAACATGAACACACCCAGACCTCCCTGACCCCAGACTCCAGGGCATGGTGAAATCCCAGTGTGCTTTCCCTGGAAGCCTTCCTTCCCAGCATTTCCCAGCAAAGCCTGGAGGCAGCTGAGCCAAACATTGCCCAGGTCATTTGGGCTCTGTTTATTAACTAACCTGCACTCATTAACAGAAACCATGAGCCCAAAACACACATTTCATCCAGACATCCCATAAATAACAGGATGAGCACTGGCTAAGTCAGGCAGTGGTTAGAGCCMTAGAAGCAGGACACAGACATGAACAAGGGCAGAGCCAGGGCTGCTATGGATCAAGTTTTAAGTATTCCCAGTTTAAGCAAGGCAAAGCTGCTTCTAATTGTGGTCTTCCAGTACCTAAAGGGAGTTTATAAAAAAGCTGGAGAAAGACTTTGGACAAGGGCCTGGAGTGACAGGACAAGGGGGAACAGCTACCACTGACTGAGGGTGGGTTAGATGGGGTATTGGGTAGGAATTCCTCCCTGTGAGGGTGGGGAGGCCCTGGCACAGGTTGCCCAGAGAAGCTGCGGCTGCCCCATCCCTGCAAGTGTCCAAGGCCAGATTGGACAGGGCTTGGAGCAACCTGGGGTAGTGGAAGGTGTCCCTGCCCATGGCAGGGGGTGGGACAGGATGAGCTTTAAGGTTCTTCTAACCCGAACCAGCCTGTAATTCTAACTCAGATCAGGAATAGATTGAAAAGAAGCCAAACCAAGCGTATTTGTAGGGATTTTGCTGTGGGTGCTCCCAGCTCACCCCCCGCCCACAGCCATGCCTTTGCCTGCCCCACAGTGCTGCCCTGGGCCCTCCTGCCAGCTCACAGCCCCTCTTTGAACCCAACCTCCCGCTGCAGGACATGCCAGTCTGCGTGGCTGGAGACTAAAGGCTGCAGTTTATTCCCAGCATGGCCACGCTCTGCCTCTACTCAGAGACCATCTGCCTGCGCCGGAGGAGCTCCGTGGCTGCTCCACGACGCTGGCACTGCCACAGTCTGTGTTGTGACAGTGCCACCTGTGCCCGAGGGACTCCACTCCCTGTGCCACCAGACAGGCTCGGGCTGGAGGGTGGAAGTTGAATTTGGGGTGGTGTTGAGATTGAAAAAGCACATCCCATTCCCAGACACTGCACAGGCAGGGCTCAGGAGTCAGGAAAAGCAGGCAGGGAGTGCACACCAATGCTTGGGTGGAGTGTGATGCTTTTTGGGGCTGAAGTCAGAGCTCTGTGACGTGTCCAGGGAACCTCGAGGCTGTGTGGGCTGTGGGGAAGCATCACCTGCCTGAGCTCAAGGGGGTGAGACTCTGGTGGGATGGCACTGGCAGCACCCTGCTTGCCCAGGCTCTCTGTGCCAGGCTTCCCTGGAAAGCTCAGGGTGCTGAGTGACCCTGGGGACTGTCCCACAGCACTCACCTGATGGTTTCCTCCACCACGACGGCAGCACCGCCCTCGCTGCCCACACAGAGCCGGCACCGCTGGTGCAGGGTGGGCACGAGGCCGCTCAGCCTGGCCAGGCCTTCCAGCACGGCCAGGGACTGCTCCCGCTCCGCCTTCTCCAGGAACCACAGCAGGATCTCCTGGCACGGGGAGCTGCCAAGGAGAGAGGAGCCGGTGGTGACATTGCTCTGCCCAGTGCACCCTCCCTGCCACACGTTTCAGGATGAGGGACACGACTGGAGCACTCTGGAGCAGCCATGGGCCCTCCTCGGGATGCTCCAGCTCCTGACTCCAGCAGCTGAAGGCATTTGTGCCCGTTTCTAAGGGAACCAGAAGCACATCCTGCCCTTCTGGCATTCCCAGATGGAAGGATTTGGGTCCCTCCACACTTCAGCCCGGCAAAGAAGGGAGCACTGTGAACATCCCTGGCACGCCCTGCCCATGTCTCCTGCCAAAGTGACAAGGGCTGGCAGCAGTGCCAAGGGAGAGGAGGAAGGAGATGGGAGCACTGAGGTGCGTGGGGAGCCCTGCCAAGGAAAGAAGCAGGTTAATGAGGTGGAGCGGCCGCGCTGTGCTGTGCCAGGGGTCTGGAAATCCGAACACTTCCAGGCAGCTGCGGGTTCAGTCATCCCTGCCAAATTCCTCAGCAAAGGAAGCAGTGACTGCTGGCCCAGCAGTGCCGTGAACTTGGCGTGTTCCACCAACTTGTCATGGCACTCGCTGCTTTTTGAAGTGATTAACGATGCCTTTAATAACAGCAGAGGCTGTGCCTACACACACCTTTTAGGGAAAGCCTCCACACACCAGGATCACCAGAGCACAGCGTAACCCCACCAGGAATGTTTTTAACAGGCTGGTCCAAACTCCAGGGAAAGCCTGGGGGGAGCAATGAGAGAGGACAGCCAGTGCCTGGTCACCCCTGCTCCTGCCGGCAGAACTGGCACACGCGGTGCTTCCCACTGTACACCAGTCGTGGGGAGCTGGGCACGGCATGGGGGATCGGCTGCCAGGAGACAGGTCCTGCATGTACCAGAGGTGAGTGATCCCAGATCGGAGGAGAATGATCCTGTATTTCCAAGAGCCAGCACTCAAGCTGTTTTATCCAGGTTTTATCCTATTTGTAGATCACACCAACACCCAGCCAGTTTCCAGCATCACCACCTCCATCCATGGACAACCACAATCCCTGCTCTAGGCAGAGCCACCCTGCGCTCCCGAGGGCATGCTCGCCTCTACGTGGAACATTCTGGCTCCAGGGAAGACAAAAACTGATGTGAGAACTGCTTCCCCAGGCACAGGGCTGCCAGTGAGGTCATATGCCCTGCCTGTGGTTACTGCCTGCTTGGAAYGGGAGTGCTTTGGGATGAGAAGATGGATCTCTGCTCCTGCCCGTGCCCTGAGCGTGGCTGCTGGAGGTGGGCAGAGCCCAGCAGATGAAACCCCAGCAGAGGCCGAGCAAAATCCTTTCTTACCGTAAGTATGACACATTCCGCTTGGCGAAGGAATAGAGGGAAAAAACCACTCCCAGGACTGACTGTAAGGATCCCAGCAGCAGGCTCGAGCTGTCATTCCCAACCACATACACCTACAGAGAGAAGGGCATGGGGAGGGGAGTCAAACACCTGCATGGGGCAGAGGGGAGGACAGGAACACATCCGTGCATGGAATTGTGGAGGATTCTCAGCCTCTTCCTTCAGTCTGGAGCCTGATTATTTCAGGAGCCTGATTTCCCTGATTATGCCATATTCTCTTTTAAAACCCGCCTTCAGCACCATCTTTCTCCAAGCATTTACTTAACCACAGCAAGGCTCCAAGCTACAGAAATATTGCAGTCAGCTATTTGGAAAAGTCTGCTGCTTAGGGGTAAGGTCCTGCCTCACCAGAGATGCAACAGCCACCTTGGAATGACCAAGTCTTTATGGATTTACTGCAAATCTCAAACACAGAGCGTAGTCCCTAGCAGGGCAGCTGGGCTGGGGGCGTGCTGAGCTGAGGCACTGGGCTGCAGGGGCTCTGGGGGGTGCACGGGCTCTGGGGGGATTGCAGGGCCCTGCTCCTCTCCTCCACCTCAACCAGCATCCTCCCAAATCACTGTCAATGCCCTCCATGAACCCAGCACACCCTTCCCAGGCTCACTGCACTCAAGTCCCATCTTGCTACCCACGGAGCACAGGAAACACGCTCACGGAAGCCTCAGTGCTTCCTTTTCGATCCTTTTAAAGGAATGATCCAAAACTAAAAGCTGGGTAGGATGCTTTCAGTTAGAGCCATAATGCTGGGAAAATTTGGTCTAGAAAGTGGTTAAATACCAAACCCTGTCAGCTGGACTCAGGGTTTACTCAGGATTGTTGTGTTCAGGTCCTGGTTTTAGCAGGCTCTATCTCCCTCCACAGATTTTACCTTTAAAAAAACAGCAGGCAGGGAAATAGTCTTTTCCCAAGTTCTCCAAGGGATTTCCAGCTGTCTCAAGTGGCCAATTACCTGCTCGGAAGGTGCTGTCCCTTCACAGCAGAGTCCCCACACCTCAGTCCTCACACTCCTCATGTCTGACCTCCCACTCTCCACTCCTCTGACCTCCTGCTCCCCACACCTTTGACCATCTCCCCACACCTTTGACCATCTCCCCAAACCTTCAACCATCTCCCCAAACCTTCAACCTCCTCCCCACACCTCTGGCCTCCTGTTCCCCACACCTTGACCTCCGCAGCAATCCCTGTTGCAGGGCTGGACATGCCCTGGGGACAGCCTTGCCCAAGGCAGTGTGACAGCCCAGGCAGGAGGGAGAATGGTCCCACCAGGCCCCTGCCCTGCTCCATTGATGCAAACAGACCTGTTTCCCTGTGCTAATCCCCACAGAGCCATTCCTCCTCCCCAGACCTTTGTGTACACAAAGCGTCCCTGATGAAGCCCCAAGGATGGTTTCTCACTAAGCATCAAATGACACTTGCTAGGCAAGAAACCGCTCCCTCCCTCCTCAAACCCGGGGTCCCCTCACTAATCTGGCTGCTGTCAGGCCTCCAGCACTCTGCCATTAAGGAGGGACCCACCCCAACCCCCCCAGCACAGCACTGGTAGGGAGCAGCCCTCCAGACCAGTCTCTGCCTGCCAGCCAGTTACAACAGATCATTACTGGGAAAATAGACAACAATCCCAGCATTTAAGAGCTTAGCCTGCCTCGGGGCATGCCAGGAAGCAAGTCACCAGCTTCTGAAATTTGAATTCCTGAACTGGAGATGTCCTTCTGGGTTGGAACGTGTAGCAGGAAGCTGCTGGAGCCTGCAGCGTGGCACAGGGGATACTGATGGGAAYGGAAGGAGAGGGAGTTACACGGGGAGGTGTCAAAGGACAGACCTCCACAAAAAGCCCTGATCGTTCACTGGAAGCACAAGGATAGACCTCGCCAATCCCCTAAATGCCAGAACCAAGATCTGTGCTCCAAGGAAACCTTAGAGCCCCTTCCAGTGCCTATAGCKGCTCCAAGAGTGCTGGAGAGGGACTTTGGACAAGGGCCTGGAGTGACAGGACAAGGGGGAATGGCTTCCTGCTGCCAGAGGGTGGGTTAAACAGGAAACTGGCAAGAAATTCTTCCCTGTAAGGGTGGTGAAGCCCTGGCACAGCCCATGTGGAGGCTGGGGTACTCCTGCAGATGAGGATGAAGCAACTGAGCACAACTGTAGGACACACTGGGCTTCGTGGTCCAACACACACTGAACTCTCACCAAGTCTCAAACCAGCTCTTTCTCATCCAAATTTGACACGGTACCTTGAGCACATCTTCCACACAGCTGCCCAGCTCTGCCTCAGGTACCAGCACAGCCCCTCCTGCCAAATCCTCCAGAGCCAGCTCTGAAAGCAAAGGGCAGAGACATCAGACTCCCAAAACAGCCCAGAGCCCCCAGCAGCAGAGCCACCCCACCACTCCCTGCACCTGAAAACACTTCCACAGCTCCCTTCCCTTCCCATGGAAACAGACCAACCCCCATGAGCCACACTAATTGTGCTGCAGTGCTGCAAACCCCCAAGGACACGTGGAAATCAAGACAGACCACAAGTCCACGATGGATGATTCCCTGGAGAGCTGCTGGTCAGCACAGCGAACCGACAGCTTCCGTCCAGAAGCCCAGAACAAGGGTGTCAGACTGGGAGAGTTTCCCAAGGAGCACATGGCAGAGCCAAACTCCTCGGCTCCCACGCTGTAGTAACTGGACTCAAGTAGGAGTAAACATGGTGTAACCACACAGACTGACACGGTCAGCATGGAGAGCTGGGCTCCCACACTCCACAGCCTGCAGGCCCGAGGAAATTCAGATGGAATGACAAATCCCAGCGAGGAGAGAAACCAGTGCCTTCCCGGATCCGGGTACCTGCGGCGTCGGAGCAGCGGCGGAGCGGTGCCAGCAGGGGCTGGAGCAGGTGCCTCTCTGCCAGCTGCGGCTGCTCCCTGGCCATGGTGAGCAGCGTGGTGGTGGCCACGCGCTGGAACTGCCGCACTAACACTTTGTCCTGGATGTGCAGCAAGTCCAGAATCTGCAAGCAAAGTCCATGATAAAGGAACAAGGATCAGCACCCCCTCAGAGGGGGCAGCCTGGCTTCTTACAGGAACCAAGGAGCCGCCTGTGTGCTGCTTTGCTGGGCATCTGGCATGACATTCCATGTGTGGAAGAGCCAGTGTCCTTCCCACGCATGCAGGATGCCTTTCTGGGCTCAAACCAGGAGCCTGCACCACTCCCAGAGCCAAAGGCTGGAAGCAAGAGCTCCACACAGAGCTCTGTGTAGTGCAGCGCCAAACACCTCGTGTGATCAGACACGATCATCCAGCATTTCAATAAAACATGGAAAATTCAAGAATGGAAACACATCCTGCTGCCAGAAAAATATCTCCACGTTGTGCTGGCTTGAGCCAGGCCACACTCAAGTAAAAGGAACAGTCCCAGCACTCTCCAAGCCAGGAGTTGGCTCTGCATTCCCAGGCAGAGGGGATGAGGGACTTACCTGGGGGCACACCTGTCTGTAGTAGTCCTCAAGGGACAGGCACTGCTGTGGGCATGCAGCCAGGATCTTCCCAACTGCATCGCACTTCCTCCAGTCCAGAGCTGCTACTTCAGYGCCAGCACCACCTGCAGCAGAAATCCCAGATCAGCTCCGAACCACGGCCAGCTCTGGCTGAAGCCAGGTGTTCCTGGCCAAAAATTGGATTTTGAGCTTTTTTTGCTCTTGTTAAACCAAGTATCTTTCAGGAGACATCTGAACTTAAGGACAGAAGGGAGAAAATTGCTGTGCAAGAGCTTTGATAATGGAAAACAACTCCTACAGCCAGGTGGATGAGCCAAAAGGTGGGAAGAGGTCATGCCTGGATGGTGCCATCAGGCTGGAGTTGGCCAGACGAGGTTTTCRCAGTAAAAACTGTGGGATTCAGCTTTTGGAGAGCAACAGTTTTCTTCCCTGGCAGGACATGGAGAGCAGGGGATGGGATGGGTCTCACTGTCCCTGCAGCTCTCACAGCCCAGTGCCCAGCACAGCTCCCACCACACTGGCACTAGGACAGGGCATTCCCTGGGACTGATCCTACTCTGGACACACAAGAGGTGTGACCCCATGGAGACACAAACAGGATAAATGGGCTTGTAGCCTTTCAGCGTGGGCCTCAATCATGTCAGTGTACCCCAAATTAGGGCAGTTTGGTAGCTCAGCACAGTCAGAGGCGAAATCTCTGTTACCAAGTCACCCTGGCCCAGCACAAGCCAGTTCCCACATCCATACTCTCATGGCTCTGCCCTTCTGGGCCTCTCATGGGATAAACTGTCTCAGACACCTCTGAATCTGTGATCCTGGGACCCAGAGCTCCCCACTCACCGTCCGTGCCCTCCAGGATGCCCCGAACCACAGCCTGCACCCCACCGGGCCTCAGCAGCCTCTCGGAGAGCAGGTGCCCACAGAGCCGCCGCAGCCAGGCCGGAGCTGCCCCGGCACTCGGAGACCTCTGCAAGGGAGCAAAGGAGCAAGGTAAGGACTGTATTTGAACACACCTGAGCCAACCCGACCGCTGGGCAAACAGCCCATGCCCTGACAGAGAGCACAGGACAGGCACAGGCTTTGAATCGCTGCTTCATCCAGTGGCACAAAGCAAATCAGGAATTAATGAGAGAGGCCAGCTGGAAAGGACCTACGAGGACCATAAGTCCAACATGCCTTAACTTTGGTCTGCCCTCAAATGCTTAGCATGTTATTCCATCCCTTGAAGAATCCCAGGCCAGGCTGGACAGGGTTTGGAGCAACCCGGTCTAGTGGAAGGTGTCCCTGGTCATGCCAGGGAGTGGAACGAGATGAACTTTAAGGTCCCATCCAGCCCAAACCATTCTAGAATCCTATGATTCTATTAAGGGCATTATCCCACAGGGACTTTCCAAAAACAACTCTCAGAAGATTCCCCATCTCCTCCTCCCCAGGAGGCTTTGGACCGGCCCCAAAGAGCAGCAGGTGCCCTGTGTCACCCCCCGAGTGGGAAGGGGCAGGGTCTGGAAGAGCAGAGGCTGTGCTTGGCTGGGCACAGTGGATGTGGGTGCCAAGCCAAGGCAGCACGTGCCGCGATGACAGTCCCTGACACACCCACCCACACTCCCTGCACAGCGAGGCTGGAATGACGCATACCCAGCAGCCTCGCCAGCGCTCGGGGACTGGATTTTAAGGTGTAAGAACATTTCCAGGAGAGCAGCACCCTCGGAGCGTGGGAACCGTGGGCTGGCCCCGGGTACCTGCTTGGGCTGTCCCTGCAGGACGAGCAGCTCCTGCACTGCCAGCGGCTGGTAAACACGGTCCAGGATATCCCGCAGGGCTTCCCGGCACCTCGCTCGCTCCGCTTCCGAAACACCCTGGAACAAAACAGACCCCAGGGCTGGTGAGAACAGCTGGGCTGGGCACCAAAGCCCCGGTCCCCACGGTGTTCTGGTGCCCTCCAGCCCCTCGCCGGGCCCCGTGGCCCCTGTCCCTTCTCTCACACGAGGAATGATGGGCACGACACAGGAGGGACCGCCTGGGAAGCGGGCTGGAACTGGGCTGGGCACCCACACCAGCCCCAAGGAGCGGGGACACGGGGGGCGACTGTCGCACGGACCTGGCAGAGTGCGGCGGGGCCGTGTCCCACCACGCAGAGCCCGGCGACGAGCAGGCGGAGGTGCCGGGCGAGCAGCGGGGCGCCCAAGGCCGGCAGCCGGGCCAGCTCGGCCAGCGCGGCGGCGGCGGTCGATAGCCGGGCCCCCCGGGTCCCGGGCGGCGGCCCCAGCCCCGGCCCCGGCCCAAGCCCCGGCGGCAGGTGCGGCAGCAGCCCCAGCCCCACGGCGGCCCGCAGCGCCCGCCGCACCGCCCGCTCCTGCCCCGCGCTCAGCGTGTCGGCGCTGGGCGGCGGCGGCGCCCCGGGGGCCACGGGGGCGACAGGGGCGGCGGCGAGCGCGGCGAGGCGCTCCTTGAGGCACAACAGCAGCGCCAGGAGCCCGCAGGCCGCCGCCCAGCTCGGCTCCGCGCCCGCCGCCCCGGTCGCCAGAGCTGGCGCCCGGGACAGCACGGCGGCCCGGAGCTCACGCAGCGCGGCCCAGCCCGCCGCCCGCGACAGCCGCTCCTCTAGCGCCGCCGCGTTCCTGCGCAGCGTCTCTGGGCACAGATTGGGCTCCGGGCCGGGCTCGTCAGCGCTGTCTCGGTCACCGGGCGGCCCCAGCAGCAGTTCCAACGCCTCCACTACACAGGCGGGCTCCGGGTCCGACTCCGCGCCCCCCGCCATGTTGGGGCCGCTCTCAGTGAAGGCCGCCATCTTGGCGAGGGCGAGGRAAGGGGTGGGGCGACAGTCGGGCGCCATATTGGGGAGGTCGCGTGAGGGGAGGAGCTGTGCTGCCCGCCGCCATCGTGGGGAGGTCGGCAAAGGGAGGAGATCTGGGGAGGGACTTGGGACAAGGAGTGGAGTGACAGGACAAGAGGGAATGGCTTCCCACTGCCAGAGGGCACGGTTGGATGGGAGATTGGGAAGGAATCCTTCCCTGTGAGGGGCGGGAGGCCCTGGCACAGGTTGTCCAGAGAAGCTGTGGCTGCTCCCTGGAAGTGTCCAAGGCCAGGCTGGATGGGGCTTGGAGCAACGTGGGGTAGTGGAAGGTGTCCCTGCCCATGGCAGGGGGTTAGATTTGGATTATACTTAAGGTCTCATCCAACCCACACCATACCATGGTTCTGATTACCCACCTGCCCAGTGGAGAGGGCATGCCCACACCAGCATAGGTAAAGCCTTTGAGCACAGAAAAGAGGATTGGTTTTCGTAAAACAATTTATTATTTCAATTTTATATAAAAACCATACAATCAACACTTGGCCACCGCTGGTTTCCCAGCTCGTGTCAGACCCTTTTCCCACGATAAAAAATACAAACCATGACAACAACTAAACACAGAAGTCAGGATTTGGCGAAACCTCTTTGATTTTGGAAAGCTCCTTTCATTGACTGCACACTAATTACACCTGGCACGACACGGGAGGAAATCAACCTATAATCTGGGATACAGAAAAATAGAAATCTGCCTGCACATACTCCAGTAAATACAATTCCCTGTGACGGTGCATCTTTGGTCTGCGTTGATCGAGTGCCTCCTCCCACGTCTCCGGCGCTGGGTTCACGATCCGAGCCCAGTGGGAAATTGGCTGTGTGAGGCTGGGAGCACGAGGTATTTCGGAGAGCGCCAGGGAAACCCTTTTTCCCCTCATGGAAGAGGGGAGAAAGAGCTGATCCTGGCCCCGGCAGCCGGGAGCACCCCAGCTCCAGGATGGGACATGGACCAAACGGTTCCATGCCCTGGAGCCGAGGGGGCCAGGAAACACACAGACACCCCCAAAACCCCCCATCCCCGGTGAGCCCCAGCTTCCCTCAGCGAGGGGCAGGTGGGCACCGGGTCCAGAGCGTGTTGGAGTGCCCAGGCCCCCCTGGGCAGAGACCGCTGTGAGTCCGGAAGGGTGAAATGAGGCAAGCAGCGGGCCGAGGGTCCCTAGTCGTCCTCCTCGCCGCCGCCGTAGAGCTCGGCCAGCTTGCGGAAGCGGCCGCCCCAGTCGCTGAGGTAGTCGTAGTCCTGGTCGCYGTCGGAGGCGGAGGAGTTGAGGGAGCTGAGCGACGTGGCCTCCGAGCCGCTGCCCTCGTAGTCGAACACCAGCAGCGAGTCGTAGGGGGGGGCCGTGGGGTCCGTGTCGGCCGCCTTCAGGTTCTGGGGGCACACAGGGGTCAGTGCCCGCGTCCCCTGCGCTGGTGTGGCAGGGAGGTGTCAGCCCCTGGTCCCTCYCGGGTCAGGACTCACCTCKTCRATGAAGTTTCCRATSTCGTCGGGGTTGGCGGGGCGGGGCCGGTACTGAGGGGCGGCCATCAGAGGCGGGGCCACATCGTTGCGGATCACTTCGGGCCGGGCGTCCAGCCCGCGGTGCAGCTGGCTCAGGTCATAGTCCTGGGGGGACAGGAGGAGACAAGGCTCGAGGGACAACCACGGGCACCGCCACCGCCACCTGGTGGGCAGGGTCCAGCGGGCACAGCCCTCCCACCTGGTCCTCCTCGCCGCCGCCCTCCTCGTCATAGTGGTAGACGTTGTCCCTCATGTCGTCCTCGGGTGGGAGCAGTGGCTCCTTCACCACTTTCCTTCTCCTGGCGAAGAGCAGCAGCAGCAGCAGGAGGACTACGGGCATGGGGACGGGGCGTCAGGGCAGCGGGGACAGGGTGACCCGCGCCCCGCCCCGCCCCGCCCGTCCCCACGGCCGGGTACTCACTGAGCAGCGCCAGGATGCCCCCCAGGATGCCCAGGATGGCGGGCACGCCCATGCCCCCGGAGACGAACGCTCGCCGCTCGCAGTTCTTGGCCGGCCCCTCGCAGCTGCAGACCTGGGCTCGGACCGGCGTGATCTGCTCCTTGCCCTGGGCATCCAGCAGCTTCAGGAAGATGCTGTACTCGCCCGGCTCCAGCTCCTTCTTCATACTCAGCTTCACCAGGTCTTGGTGAACCACAAAATCGTTTGGGTTGGAAAAGGCCTCCAAGATTATTGAGTCCAAGCATTCTCCCAGCACTGCCAGGGCCACCACTGACCCATGTCCCCAAGTGCCACATCCACACGGCTTTTATGTCCCTCCAGGCATGGGGATTCCACCACTGCCCTGGGCAGCCCATTCCAAAGCCTGACCACCCTTTCTAGGAAGAAATTTTCCCCAATATCCAACCTAAATCTTCCCTGGCACAACTTGAGGCTGTTTCCCCCTGTCCTGTCCCTTGTTCCCTGGGAGCAGAACTCGACCCCCACCTGGCTGCACCCTCCTGTCAGGGAGTTGTGGAGAGTGAGAAGGTCCCCTCTGAGCCTCCTTTTCCCAGGCTGAGCCCCCGCAGCTCCCTTAGCCTCTCCTGGTGCTTCAGCTCCTTCCGTAGCTCTGGTTTGGGGTCACCCTTGGCACTGGCACAGGACTTTGTCCTGTGGTAGGTCCCCAGCCCCGTGCCCATCGCAGGACCCAGCACCAGCCCAGATGCCACCCACCTGGTGGAGACACCCTGGCAGTCCAGTTGCTGCCAGAGCCGTGCATCAGCTCTGCCCTGAAGGGGAAGGTGTTGGGGGGCAGGTCCTTGTCGACGATGTTCAGCGTCTGCTCCTCAGGCTGCTGGTTGCAGATGTCAAAGCTCCGGGGCTCTGGCACAGGCCCATTGTCATTCACGTCCTGGAGYAGGAGCAGCAGCGTCCCCGTGCCGGTGGCAGTGTATGGTGACCCTGTGGGACTGAGAGTCAGTGAGGCACCCGGGGAGGGGCCTGGGCCCCAGGGGTACACGGATGGGGGCAGGGGGGCAGCAGCTGGGCACCCTCACCATTGTCCACGGCCAGGACAATGGCCTTGTAGGTGCTGTTGATGGTGTGCACCGACTCCCGGTCCAGCGGCTGGGCCGCTGTGACGATGCCATTCTCGGGGTCAATGGCCAACCACCCCGCAGGGTCGCTGCCCATGCGGTACCTGGGGGCAGCTAGAGGTCAGTAGGGGTAGAGGAAGGGGCACACGGTGCAGCACAGCCCCTCTGGCACCCCAGTACAGCCCCCACCACCATCACYCTCCACTCACGTGATTTTCTGGCTCTGGTCCTTGTCGGGGTCCTGAGCTGTGTAAGAGGTGACCTGGTATCCCACTGGCACATCCTCCATCACCTCCACCTGCTTGACTGGGGGTACGAAGATGGGGGGTTCATTTACATCCCTGACCAGCACCAGGACACTGGCCGTGGCGGGATTCAGGGCCACGGTGAAGGGGACCTCATTCTCCACTGACACCACGAGCTTGTACCGGTTCTGGGTCTCATAATCCAGGCCCTGGGGGTGGGAGAGAAGCCAGGTAGTGCCAGCAGGGAGTCAGCTGGTGCTGGGGTGGCCGCATGGCAGGAGGACCCACCCTGGCGGTTTTCAGGAGACCATCATTGGTTTTGGGGTCAGTGGTGATCTCGAAGTCGCCCTGCGGGTCCCCGCTCTGGATGCGGTAGACGGCACGCCAGGCCGGGGAGCCTGGCAGGTCCTGGTCTGTCACTTCCAGCCGGGCCACCAGCACCCCCACCTCGTTCTCCTTCACCGACTCCTCATACTGCAAGATGGGACAGGGACGGTCACCTGTGTGGCCCCAGGCACCCCAGGTGGGGGCTCGTGCCACGATGCCTGGGGAGGGCTGCGGCTGCGGGGACAGG
Organism: Amblyornis subalaris; assembly: GCA_018881555.1. Taxonomy (NCBI): domain Eukaryota; kingdom Metazoa; phylum Chordata; class Aves; order Passeriformes; family Ptilonorhynchidae; genus Amblyornis; species Amblyornis subalaris. The sequence continues at coordinate 6,080,872 of JACAXG010000036.1, read as the reverse complement.
TGGTACCATGGTGGGGTTGAAGACAGGAGGGTTGTCATTGGCATCGGTGACTTTGATGATGGCAGTGGCAGTGTTGGTCAAGCCAAAGCCCTCTTGGTCTGCAGCCTGGATGATCAGTGTGTAGTTGGGAGTGGTCTGCAGGGCAAAATCACCCCAGTTAGGGCTGTGGTGGGGGCTGGGGTGTTCCCCTCCTCCAGGCATTGCCTGCATGCTCCTCCACCCTGCTCCAGCCTCGCTGTTCCCTGCTGGCACAGACCCACCCAATATCCCTGCTGCCCACCCGAGGGGCTGGCACTGCACCTGCTCCAGGGCTCAGCAGGGCTGGGGGTCCCTGCAGTGTCCCTAGCACAGCTCCTGGTGGGCTCCAGGCTGCAGACACCCCTAGAGCCAGGGACAGTGACTCAGGGATGGCATGTCCCAAAACCAGACAGACCCCAGGGCTTCAGCGTCCCTGTCTCCCCATGGCACATCTCACTGCAGAGCTGCTGCAGGTTCCCCAGGGCTGTGGCGAGGTGCCCACCTCCCGGTCCAGCCCAGTGCCAATGACACTGATGATGCCCTTCTCGGCGTTGATGGTGAACATCTGCTGTGCGCCCTTGGGCTCCTCGCTGAGGATGGAGTAGCCGATGATGCCATTGTTCACGTTGACCGCGTCATCTGCGTCCGTGGCATTCACGGTCATCACGGATGTGCCTGGACATGGGGACAAGCCAGGGAGATTTTACTCCTGGGACAGAATGCACTGGACACCCTGGCACCGCTCCCACTTGGGGCTGTGTGGTCCCCCCTCGGAGTCCCCCACACACCCGGCTTGGCATTCTCCTCGATGTAGCCAACAAACACTTGCTGGGTGAAGACGGGCCGGTTGTCGTTCTGGTCAGTTACGGTGATGATGATCTCCATGGGGTCCTCCACGGGCTGCCCGTTGGCCGACACAGCGTGGGAGTAGAGCTGCGAGGGCACAGTCACAGTCAGCCTGTGTGCAGCCCSCAAGAGCGTCCCCGTTCCCCCACAGCCCCCCYCYCACTCACCACATATTTATCCTYCTCCTCCCGGTCCAGCGGCTTTGTCACCTCCAGCCACCCCGTCTCTCGCTCGATGATGAAGACACCCACAGGGATGGTGTCCGCTCCCTGCCCCGTGATGCTGTAGAAAACCTTGGTCTCCTTGTCCTTGTTGGATTTGATCTGGCAGTGAGGCAGGAAGAGGGGGGTGAGAGGTGTCCCAGCACTCTGGGACCCCCCCTGGACCCTGTCTGGTCCCTGGGGGGACACGTACCTGCACCAGCTTTTTGGGGAAGGGCCCCCGCTCATTCTCAGGGCAGTTGATGGGGGGGATGACCCAGTCCCTCTTCTGCCGCCGGAGGCTGTGTCCGTGCTCCGGGAAAATCAGCATGTCAGGTACCGTGTCCTGCGGGGACAGTGGCTCTGCTCAGTGCTAGCCCCTTGCCGAGCCCTCTGCACCAGGGACAGGGGCTGCGGGCACCCTAGGGAGTGGGTCTGTGCTTTACCTGCTGCATCTGCTCGTGGTGTCGGTGCTGGTGCCACCGCCGGCGCASGGTCACCTTGGCCGAATGCTTCTCGCCTGCGGCGTCCCAGGTGTGCACGACAAACGCGATCTCCCGCCGCTGGAGCTGCAGGGGCCGGGTGGCAGAGACAACCCCATTCCTGCTCACCTTGAAGCGTGTGTCATCCGGGAAGAAGGCAGCATGGTGCGACTCGCCACAGTCCACAAAGCTCACTGGGGACAGGAGAGAGTGGCAGGGAGTTCTGGGAACACAGGCACATGCAGCCCGGCCATGCCCCAGTGGCCTGGAGAGACTGTGGGGTCACAGCAGTGACAGGGATGCTCCACACATGGTGCCACACGCCCTGCCAGGATCTCATCCCGGGCATGACACATGGTGCATCCCTGCCCTGGCTTTGGTCCAGGATGGGGCATGGGATCCCTGCCGGACAGTAATAATGGGGCAAGTGGCACTTGGCACAGCATGTCCCTGCCATGCACAGCATATCCGTGTCCCCAGCACCATGTATGTGCCGGGCACGGCACATCCCTGCATGGGTGTATCCCTGYGGCACAGTGTGTCCCCAAACGTGGCATGTCACCGCCACCGTGCCCGTGCTGCTCCAGCCACTTTTCCAATAAAAACAAGGGCAGCAGTCAGTCACATGTGCTGGCACCCGGCACCCCGGCAGCCAGGACCCCCAACCTGCCCAGGTACCCTCTGGGACCCCTAACCCTGGGGACAGCACGCAGGCAGGGTCCAGGTGTCACCAGCTTGGCACCCCTCTGGGTGCGGTGGAGCCAGGCCGGCACGAGGCAGCAGTCAGCCGGTATCACATGCGCCGGGGCCGCATGGCCACAGCTCCAGAACAAACACCCTTTGTCTGGGAGAGGGTTGTTGGAGCCAGCGGCACCCAGGCTCCRGAGCCAGCACTGCCACCGTTGCCCTGGTGTGACCCACGCCTCGGCACGGGGACGTGCCAGGGTGAGTGGGAGGCAGTGCGTCACGTCCGAAGGGAACGCGCGGCCCGTGGGGTTACGTCAACCCCCGAGCAGCCCAGGAATCCGGGGGTGGCTGTGGGATGGAGAGGGGAGCAATCGCTGCCCCCCTGCCCACCACGGTGCCCCTGACCTGGCCCAGGAGGACCTGCCGGCACCATGCCAGCCCCGCTCAGCCCCACGGCGAGACCCCCGGCAAGGGCTGGGGGAGCCGGTGGGGCAGGCTGGGCAGGAATGTGCCGGGGCAGGCCGGGAGCTGCCGCGGCGGGGAAGCAGAGGCATCCGTGGGCGCAGGCGCAGCGCTTGGCCCAGGGGCCTGGCACAGGGCCCGGCGGGTGCAGCGAGGGGCAGCACAAGGCCCCCAGCCCCACACTGCGTGCAATGAGTGCAATGGGTGCTCAGCCCACGCTGGGTTCAATGAGTGCCGGGTGCTCAGAGCTCGCTCCCCCTTTAGTGGTCTCCCCCTCCTCTGGACTACCCCCCTTCCCACCTGGCCATGCATAACCTGTTTTTCCAGCTTGGCTGAAGGAGGGCCGTCCCCAGCCCTCTTCTCCCCGGGGCTGGGAGCCGGGGGGGGGAGCCCTCTCCTCGGAATGATGGGGGTGGGAGAAAAGGAGAGCTCAAAGAGAGTCCCACGGGAAGATCCCCCTTTCCAGTCCCCCCCCACCACCCACGGGGCACTGGGACAACCAGACTCTGGTATGATCGGGCTGCCAAACAGGGCTGATACCCCTCACAGGGGGACCAGGGCAGCCCCCCAAAGCCACCTCATGTCCTGTGAGGTCTCAGTGGGGCTGGGCAGAGGCAGAGCTGGGTGTCACCACCCCTGCAGTGCCACCACTCCAGCAGTGCCACCAGCGTGTTGCGCACGCGCAGCCGTGCCAGGGCGGGGAGCTCACCCCGGGGTGAAGGTGCTGCGGGTGACACATCCCACTGACGTCACCCCAGTTTCGCTGTGACTTCAGACTCTCAAGGTTTCTCCAGCCAGGGCTGATGGGGGCCATCCCAGCCCCCACCACCCCAGAGCCCCGCGACCCGCAGAGCGGAGCTCCAGCGACACCGTGGCCCCCGCACAGGTGTTGCCGTTCGCCGCCCTGGCGCCGCGCGGGGCCTGTCCGGGCCTGTTGGAGGGAAAACACCGCGCTCCACTCATCAGGCTAATTACAGGCCGGCTCGTCAGCCTGGCCGTGGGCTTTGGGGTACTCTGTGGCCCAGCATGGCCCGGCAGCCACCAGGGTCAGCCACTCCACGGCTGGCATTGCCATGGCACAGCCATGAATCACTGGGTGCCACGCAGGCCCCACAGGCAGATGGCCCCTTCCTTCCTCCCACGCCCTGTCTGTGCCTGGAACCCAAAACTGAAAGTGCTGGTGGCCAGGACAGAGGATTTCCAACAGGTCCTGGTCCTGCAGGGAAGTCACAGGGCTGACCGTCACCTTGGTATCGGGCACAGCCCTGATGGACATCGGCTGCATGTTAATGATTAACCAGAAAGCAAACAAGCAATTCCTCGGGTATGGGGCAGGGTCCGACTCCTGGCTCTCCCAGGCGAAGCTGTTACAGAGCTGAGGATGTTTGGGAACCCCCAGAGTGGCACTGGGTGCTCAGTACTCCTCGGCTCTGTGCCCACCCAGCCACCCCGGCACACACCCCGTGGTGCCAGCAGCACCATCGGACATGAACTGGTGCAGATGGCGATGGCCACTGCGACAGTCCCAGAGCCCACAGAGCCCCTTTTGGGGACCCCAGAGCGGCAGCAGGTCCCCAGCACATGGATCCCTGGTGCCCCCTTGCCACACCAGAATGGGGTTTTGGTGCCAGCATAGTGGGACACCAACGTCCCCAAAAGCCAAGAAACCCATCCCAGAGCCCATCCCCATGCCAATAGCTGCCCTGGAGGGCTACACCAGCAGTCCAAAGGGGGGTTCACCCCAGTGAACCCCAGGTGCCAGGTGAGGCGTGGGGCAGGGCGGGCGCCTGCGCGCCCCACGCCCCAACCTGCCGGCCCCAACAGGTCTGCGGTGCCTGAGTCAGCGCCGCCCGCGCTGGCGCACCCCAGGGAGCGGCTCCCACTGCCCCCGTGCCACGACCAGGACCACCGGCACCCGCACTGGGACCACCAGTGCCCTCAGTGTGGCCCCACCGCTGTGCGTGGACACACCACCATGGCTCTGTCCCCAGTGCCACCTGCCACCACAGCGAGCTTGTCCCCCACCGCCCTGGCTTTGTCCCCACCACCATGGCACCACTGCCACAGGACCATCCCCACAGCCCTGTCCTCAGGGAATCGGCCAGAGTGCGTCCCCGTGGCTGCCCCAGCACCACTCAGGCGCAGAGCCACGGCTTTGTGTCCCCCATTACCCACCCCCGTCCCACACACCCCCCTGTCTCCACAGTCCCGTCACCATCCTCACAGCCACCCTGTCCCCCATACCCGGTTGTCCTCATGTCCTTACCTCGTCCCAGGGCCCGTCCCGCCGCCACGCTGTCCCGCGGCACGGTCAGGGTGAAGGTCTCGGCGGTGAAGCCGGGCTGGCACGACGTTGCCCGCTGGCACAGCCGGTGCTCGCTCTGCCCGGAGAGAGAAGTTAGCACCGGGCAGGGTCTCGGCGGGGTCCCAGGCAGGGTCCTGCCGCCCCATCCTGTGGCTTACCTGGAGCAGGAGCAAGAGGAGGCAGAGCGGGACCGAGCAGCCCACCCGCCGCCCCATGGCCGGTGCCGGTGCCGGTTGGTGCTGGTGGATGCCTGAGGGATAGGGCGCTACCGCCGAGAAGCCGCAGGTGCGTCCGATCCCTTCCCGATCCCAACCCGCCGGGAACCGCCCCGTCCCGCCCCGACGGGAGGCGGTCCCGCCCCGCCCGCACCGAGGACCCCGGTACTGCCGGTACCCCTGCCCCCTGGTATCCCGGTACCCCCCACGGGACTGCTGTGGTACTTCCCCCACTGTCCCCGGTACCGTGGTACCCCCGGCACCTCTTCAGCCCTTGGTACCCCCAGTACCCCACCAGCCCCCAGTATCCCCAATACCCCGGGTGCTCTGCCCGTCCCGGGTTCCTCCGGCCCCTCCGTGCCCCTGATATTCCCAGCCCCCAGGCTTTCCATGCCTCTCCCGTCCAGGGCTGTGGGAGCAGGGGGTGTTGGTGGGTGACAGGAGCCAGAAGCACCCCAGGGTGTCCCCATGCCGTGGTTCCACAGGTTCCGGCTCGGGGGTTGGGGCAAACATCTTACCCAGGGCCCCCCCCGGACAGGAAGGGCCCCTCGGGGCGCTGCAGTCCCCAGCCCCCCCACATCCCTCTGTCCCCAGACACAGCACAGCCGGGGGTGACCGCATGGCAGAGTCCCCCAGAGATCCCTGGTGCCACCGGCTGCCCCCATCCCATGGCTGTCAGGAGCTGACTCTGGAGCCAGTGGGAGTCCGCCGGGGCTCAGGGTCCTGCCAGGGCCAGGGGCTGCCATGCCCACCCGTGCCAGCAACCATGGTCATCTTGGGGGATTGGGGTGGCAGCCTGGGGGGCTGCAGGGTTCTGGCTGCCTCGGCACAGGAGAGATTGCCAGGCCAGGAGGGATTTGGCACGGGGAATGCCCAGTGCCACCAGTGTCAAAACCATGGAGGACAGATTGGGGGTCAGTGCCCCGCCCAAGCCCACCATCACCCCTTGGGGACAAGGGCACTGCCCCTGCACGGGTGACACTGCAGCTGTGCTATGAGTCCCACACTGGGGTGGGCAAGGGGGGATGGGGCTGAGAGGGTCACTGCAGGGCTTGGGTCAGCACTGACCCTCAGGGCACAAAGTGACACAGAATCTGGAGCATCTAAAAAACCAAATCCTTTATTAAAACTGACCCAGCTCCCATCCCCTCGTCCGCAGCATCACACGCCGTCATTCCATACCTTAAAAAATAGATAATAACCACAAAAACGCAGGCGAGGAGGCGAGGGGGCTGCGCTGGGGCGGGGGGGGCAGGGCGGAGGGCACCCCCAAGGCACAAAAGCAGCGATAAGGCAGGGGCAGCGGGCCAGGGGTCCCTAATCGTCCTCCTCGCCGCCGCCGTAGAGCTCGGCCAGCTTGCGGAAGCGGCCGCCCCAGTCGCTGAGGTAGTCGTAGTCCTGGTCGCTGTCGGAGGCGGAGGAGTTGAGGGAGCTGAGCGACGTGGCCTCCGAGCCGCTGCCCTCGTAGTCGAACACCAGCAGCGAGTCGTAGGGGGGGGCCGTGGGGTCCGTGTCGGCCGCCTTCAGGTTCTGGGGGCACACAGGGGTCAGTGCCCGCGTCCCCTGCGCTGGTGTGGCAGGGAGGTGTCAGCCCCTGGTCCCTCTCGGGTCAGGACTCACCTCTTCAATGAAGTTTCCAATGTCGTCGGGGTTGGCGGGGCGGGGCCGGTACTGAGGGGCTGGCAGGAGGGTGGGGGCCACATCGTTGCGGATCACTTCGGGCCGGGCGTCCAGCCCGCGGTGCAGCTGCCGCAGATCGTAGTCCTGGGGACACACACACATGGAGAGGGGTAGGGTCAGGCTGCCTGCACTGTCACCAGCCGCCAGGTCCCCCTGCACCCACCTGGTCCTCCTCRCCGCCACCCTCCTCCCCATAGTAGAAGATGTTGTCCCTTGTGTCATCCTCGGGCAGCAGCAGCGGCTCCTTCGTCACCTTCCTCCTCCTCACAAAGAGCAGCAGCAGCAGCAGGATGACTGGGGGGAACAGTGGCATCAGCAGGGACACGTGTCCACCACTGTGCCCAGGGCAGGGGTATCCTCACAGCCCTAGCACCCCTGGGACCCCCACTCACGCAGCAGGGCCAGCACTGCGCCCAGGGCGGCGAGGACGAAGGGCAGGGCGGTGACAGCCTGGGGTCTCTGGGGACAGCCCTGTGCTGTCCCCTCGCAGGCGCAGACCCGTGCAGTGATCACGGTCACCTGGGCTCTGCCCGGCTGGTCCAGCAGCCGCAGGTACACACTGTAGGTGTCTGGCTCCAGCGGTGCCACCAGCACCAGTGTCACCGTGTCACCTGTGAGAGATGGGGGGCTCACAGGGGATGCACCAGGAACGCAGCCATGGCACAGCTGCCTGCACCGAGGACCCCCCATGCTACCTTCAGCCCCTGTGCAATACCTGTGTCTGCCACCTCCACAGTCCAGCTGTCCCCCGAGCCATGGGTGAGCTCGGCGCGGAAGGGGCCGGTGTTGGGGGGCAGGTCCYGGTCAGTGATGGTGAGGAGCTGGGGCTGGGGACTGCGCTGGCAGACGGTGATGTCCCGTGGCTCGGCCTCAGGGCCGTTGTCGTTCACGTCAAGCAGGGTGAGGAGCAGTGTGCCCGTGCCTGTGGCCGGCGGTGAGCCTGGGGGCAAAAAGTTCTGGAGGGTGGGCCCCAAAACCAGGACTTTCACAGGGACGTGGGTGACTGAGCAGGCGTGAGGAGAGGGGGAGCCCCAAACCCCAGACTTTCACAGGGACAGGGATGCTCTGGGCAAGGATAGGGACAGTGGGGAGTGATGCTGGAGAGGGGAGTCCCAAACCCAGGATCCTCACAGGGCAGGGATGCCCCAGGCAGGGATGGGGCCAGGCAGCCCCCGCACTACTCCATGATGGAGCCAGGATGTTTCCTGGTGATGGCAGCATGTGCCTCTCATGCGGGAGGGGGAACAAGGGCCCTTTCTTGTTCCTCACCATCATCCACAGCCAGCAGCACGGCCATGTAGGTGCTGTTCTTGACAAAGGGGGACTCGCGGTCCAGGTGGTCTCGTGCTGTCACCAGGCCATTCTCAGGGTGCACAGCCAGCCAGCCCGCGGGGTCATGCCCCACCACATATCTGGGGGGCACAGGGGAGCTGGTGCTGCGGCGAGGGGCAGCAGAAAGCCCCCAAACCTCTATTCCAACCCTGTCCCTGCTCACTTGATCCTCTGGCCCTGTGCCTTGTCAGGATCCTGAGCTGTGCAGGCAGCGAGGGTCTGCCCTGGGGGCACATCCTCCGACACTGTGGCCAGCTGCACCGGCGGCACGAACGCCGGGGCCTCGTTGACATCCTCCACAGTGACTGTCACCGTGGCAGTGGCCATCGGCAACTTCACGACAAAGGGGACCTCGTTGGCCACTGCCACGTGGAGTATGAACTGCTGCTTGGCCTCGTAGTCCAGACCCTGGGAGAGGGTAAGACACCGGCAGTGAGACGGGGACAGGCAGGACCCCACTGTAGGAGGCAATGGAGTGACATGAGGGTGACGCAGACCTTGGCGGTACGGAGGACGCCCTCGTTGGTGTCGGGGTCGGTGGTGATGGTGAAGGCACCCCCATCGTTGCCGCGCAGGATGGAGTAGATAGCTCGCCACGCCGGCGTGCCAGGCTCATCCAGGTCGGTGACAGCCAGCCGGGCCACCTCCTGCCCGGCCGCGTTCTCCGGCACGGCCGCCTCGTACTGCAGGTCAGGGGCACCATCAGCACCACAGCCCAGCAGGCACAGGGGTGGGTCACACCCAGTCGGGGAGCACATGTTACCGTTTTGGGGTCAAACTCGGGGGCATTGTCATTGACATCAGCGATCTCGATGACGGCCAGCGCTGTGGTGGTCAGTCCCTCGCCGTCCAGGTCGGCTGCCTGCACTGTCAGTGTGTACTCCCGCACACGCTGTGGTAGACAGACAGACAGACACCCTGTCAGGCCCTGCTTGGGGCCAGGACCCCTGCCCCACAGTGCCGCAGAGCCCACCTCCCGGTCGAGGCCACTGGCGATGACGCTGAGGGTGCCGGTGGCTCGGTTGACAGTGAACATTTGGGGATGGGGCTCCCGTGGCTCCTGGCTGAGGATGGAGTAGGCGATGACACCATTGTAGGTCTCCACCGCATCGTCCGCATCTGTGGCCGTCACCTGCATCACAGAGGTGCCTGGGGATGTGGATGTCCTGGTGAGTGGGATGTTGGGGGGGATGGTGCCCCTTGGGCTATGCCCAAGGAACATGGCTGGTGGGATGCAGCACTTCCCCATGGCACGTGGTCCTACCCGGCAGAGCTCCCTCTGGCACGGAACCCCTGAACACCTCCTGTGTGAACTGGGGCTTGTTGTCATTCTGGTCTGTCACTGTCACGATGATCTCCATCGGCTCCTCCACCGGCTTCCCATTCTCAGACACGGCGTGGGAGAAGAGCTGCAGGGTGGGGTGTGAGTGGGGGGCCTAGTAGAGCACCCCAACATCCCCCCACTGACCCCCAGCAAGGACCTACGTGGTACTTGTCGATGTGCTCACGGTCCAGTGGCTGTGTCACCTTCATCCAGCCCGATTCCTTCTCGATGGTGAAGATGCCCTCGGGAGGGGCATCCGCTCCCTGCCCCGTGATGCTGTAGAAGATCTTGGTGTCTCTGTCCCGGTTGGATTTGATCTGGGAGGAGACACAGATCAAGGGGATGGGGTCAGTACCCCCCACCCCATCACACCCTACCCTGATGCAATGGGGATGGATGCCCCACCACCTACCCCCATTCCCAGACCCCTTTCCCAGACTGACTCCCTCATACCTGAACCAGCTTTTTGGGGAAGGGGCCCCTCTCATTTTCAGGAACCTTGATGGGGGGGATCACCCAGTCCCTCTTCTGCCTCCTGAGAGCAGTGCGAGCCCTGGGGAGCTCCTGTGGGATGGGGGTAAGTGAGGGCACAGCCGGCCAGGGAGGCAGGGGGTGCGGGATACGGGGGGCAGCGTTACCTGGGGGGAGCGCCTGCTCTCTGCTGGAATTGGGGCAGGGTCTGGCTGGCCAGCGGCATCCCAGGGGGAACCAGCATCCCGGGGGGGTACGGCGAGCGCCCTGCCCACCCTCAGCAGCCGCACGGGGCCCCCGTCCTCCCGCACCCCGACGTCGGGCTCCTCCGTCCTGTACGGCCCCGCGCAGCCTCCAGAGCTCCCTGCGAGGGTGAGGAGTCAGGGGGGATGGGGGGCACCTCTCTCCCGACACCCCCGGGCCGCAACCACCGGCTCCAGGACCCCGCAATTCCCCAGAGTCCTGAGGTGGAGTGGAGCAGGGGACGGTGGAAGAGGGGTAGGGGACACCGGGAGTAGGGCAGGGAACACCGGGAGCCGTACTGGAGAGCAGTGGAAGTTTCGGTGGAAGTTTCGGCTTTGTTTCACAGATGATGGGAAATTCCTGGGCGGGCAGAGCCCTGCCCCAGCCCCCTCCCGGTGTGTCACCCCCCTCGGGGCTCCCAACCCCCCATGGCCAGGACATTGGGCATTGAATCTCCCTCCCCCGCCTCCCACGCTGCATCCCTCGTGCCGGACACAGCCCCGGCTCCGCACCCCCCCGGGGGAAGGATTAGGGGATTAGCGGAGCTGAGCCAGCTCCGGGCGGCCGAGCGGCACAGGGCGGGACGCGGAGCGGGGCTAGGGGCGCTGCGGAAGGTGTGGGATGGGGCAGGGAGAGCTGTGCCCCACGGCTGCCCCACACCGAGCCCAGAGGCGATGGTGGGGCCATGTGGGGAGCAGCGACCGTGCCCCGAGGGCAGTGCCGGGGCCCCTCCCAGTCGCGATGGCCGCGATAAGGGACAGTAATGGGCCTGGAGGGGCACGAGGAACCCGGGGAAGCCCCCAACCCCTGTCATGGAGAGAGCCCAGCCGCTCCCCAGCTGTAGCACGGGTTGCTGTTCCCGCCGAAGGGCCAGGCGGCACAGCGGGTACCCCACTATGCCCTCGGGGATCCCTCCGTGCAGACCCCACAGGGCACCGTGCCCGCTGGGTGCCAAGGTGGAGCCGCACGGTCGGTGCCGGAGCCATGTGCTGCCTAAGGAGGGGGTCGCAGTGGCATGGCCAGACCCCAGCCTGTGCCCACAGCAGGGGCCTGGCAGCGCCCAGCTACAGTCCTGGCAGGCTCAGCTGATGGAAACGGGAAGCGAAACGGGATGTGGTGTCCAAGGCAGGCGGAGGTCGATGCCTCCCTGGCACTTACCGCCAAGGAGAGCTTTTAGTGCTCCCGCGGCCATTAGACGAGCGCTGGCTCCGGCCGCGTTCCCGGGCAGCCCCAATCCCCCGGGAGCCGCCGAGTGAAGAGGGCAACGGGCCCGGGCCAAGCGCCGGCACCGGGCCAAGAGCTGGCAGCAACAAGACCCTGCCCGGCCTCGGGCCAGGCAGACCCTGCACCCCATGGCCGGAGAAGGGTGGCCCTGGGGCACTCAGCCCCATTGCCAGCCCGGCGCCGGGCATCCACCCTGCGGGGACCCAGCCCTGCTCGCAGCGGGCGCCCCACGGCTGGGCCAAAGGCACTAGCATCAGCCACCACCCCTGTGAGACGAGACGGGCACCGCCAGCCCCACGGGGCACAGCCAGCCCCATGGCCAAGCGCCACAGCCCGGAGAGGGAGGGCACAGCCCTACAACGAGCCGCACAGCCCCGGGGGGGAGGCACAGCCCTAGAGCCTAGGAGTCCTGCCAGCCCCATGGCGCAGCCCTACACCCGGGGACCCGCGTCAGATCCACACCTGAGGACCCCCGCCAGCCCCGCGCCCGGGGCAGTGCCAGGTCCCCCCGAAAAGCAGCGGCCCAATCGCTGGGGGCAAAGCGATCCCGATCCCGGCAGCGAGGGGGGCCCTACCGGCCCCCCAAGCGCCCGGAGCCCGGATGGCGGACCCAACCCGTCCCCGAGGTGTCCCGGGGGTCCCGGTGCCGCCGCACCCTGAAGGTGCGAGTTACCTGGTGCGGGGGCCGGCCCGCGGCGCAGCCCCGGGGCGACGCACGGCGGGGCCGGGGAGCGGGCGGCTGCCGGCAGGAGCGGGGAGAGGAGGAGCAGGATGAAGATGGAGAGCGGGCAGAGCCCGGAGCGCGGCCCCCGCATGGCCCGTTCGCTGCTGCCGCCGCCGCCGCTCCGGTTGCCGCCCGCCGCGTCCCGCCCAGTCCCGCCCCGCAACGCCCCAGGTGAGGCGGTGGCCGCGCAGGTACCGCCCCGCCGCGCCCCGGAGAGCCGCCCCAGCACCCCCAGGCATCCCCCGGCAATCCCCGGGACATCCTGGGACCCCTCCATTACGCCCGGGACCCTCTGGGTACCCTCTTCTATCCCCTGTAACCCTCCTGGCAATCCCCGTTACCCTGCGGTACCCCTCTGGAAACCTCCGGCAACCCCTGATACCACACGGCACTCCCCGTTACCACCCGGGCACCGCCGGCATCCCCCTGGAATCCCGCGGCAATCCCCAGTACCTCCCGTTACCCCCCGAGCACTCACCCGTCAAACTCCAGGCACACTCCGGTACTGCTCAGGCCAATACTGCCCTGGAACCTTCGGTACCACCCGGGCACCCCCGGGACCCCTCTGGAATCCTCCTGTCAACCCGCAATACCTCCCGGGAACCCTCGGCACCGCCTAGTAACTTCTGGCAACCCTCGGCAATCCGCGATAACCCCCGTTAGCCCCTGGTCACCTCCAGTCACCTGTCGCGCACCCCCCGGTATGTACTCGTCGGTATCGCTTTGGAACCCCCTGGCAACCCCCGGTATGGCCGGCAATCCTCGGGCACCGCTCGGTACCCGCCGGGCACACCCCGGTCTCTCCATGCCCGGTGCCCCCGGCCCCCCGCCGCTGCCCCCCCGGCCCCTCAGCGCAGCCCCGCGGACACGCCCGGGCATCCCGGTATCTCCAGGCACCTTCCTGGTCCTGCCATGTGTCCCTCCCGGTGTCCGCACGAACCCTGGTACCTCCTCCCTACACTCCCCAGCAGGAACAGCCCCCCCTCCACATTCCTCCGTGCCACCTCCGGGTGTCTCCTCCCCCTCTGCCGCCTATGGGTGCACTGGAATCCTCGGGGGAGGGGGCCGTGTGCGCCCCCCAGCCCCGCTGGAGTAGGGGTACCCATGGCCACCGAGGGACAGTGCCCAGGGRGGTTCCGGGGTTCCATTGTGCCCCCCAGCCTGAAGCAGCATCTCGTGTGCTGGGTCCCCGCATATGGCCCCCCAGGCCCCCCCCCCGGGGCTGGCAGCACTGGAAAGTCGGTACTGCTTTCCCGGCCAAGGTCACCGACGCCACAGGGAAGGTTCCCAGCTGGCATCCAGGGGAAAAGCCAGGGCAGTCACAGCCATGGCACCCTGCACCTTCACCCTCCTCCTCCTCCTGGGGGGACCATCGCAGTGGGGCCAGGGGTGCTGCATGGCCGCCCCCCCGGAGACCCTGGGCAGAGCTGCATCCCTCCGTGGCCCTGCAGCCCCACTCTCCATCCCACGGGACATGCACCTTCCCGGAGCACGGACACAGCCTCCGGCGGCAGAAGAGGGACTGGGTCATCCCCCCCATCGACTGCCCTGAGAATGACCAGGGACCCTACCCGAAGAAGCTGGCACAGGTACGTGTCCCCGCAGGGACCAGACAGGGTCTGGGGGGTCTCCAGAGTGCTGGCACACCTCTCACCCCGCTCTTCCTGCCTCACTGCCGGATCAAATCCAACAAGGACAAGACCAAGGTTTTCTACAGCATCACGGGGCAGGGAGCGGACACCATCCCTGTGGGTGTCTTCATCATCGAGCGAGAGACGGGGTGGCTGGAGGTGACAAAGCCGCTGGACCGGGAGGAGRAGGATAAATATGTGGTGAGTGRGRGGGGGGCTGTGGGGGAACGGGGACGCTCTTGSGGGCTGCACACAGGCTGACTGTGACTGTGCCCTCGCAGCTCTACTCCCACGCTGTGTCGGCCAACGGGCAGCCCGTGGAGGACCCCATGGAGATCATCATCACCGTAACTGACCAGAACGACAACCGGCCCATCTTCTCCCAGAGAGTTTTCCACGGTTCTGTGCGGGAGGGAGCTGAGCCAGGTGGGACCACTGCCACCACTTGGGAGGCAGCACTGGGGGGATGTGTGACAGGTCACCAATAACCACCTGCTCCAGGCACACCGGTGCTGCAGGTGCTGGCCACTGACGCGGACGACGCCGTGAGCTCCAACAACAGCGTCATGAGCTATTCCATCCTGAGCCAGGTGCCGGAGCAGCCCCAGCCTGGGATGTTCACCATCGACAGCAGCTCTGGGCTGATCTCCGTGGCCATATCGGGGCTGGTGGCAAAGGTGAGCCCTGGGCTTGGCCCTCACTGAGCTCACCCCCCATTTGTGGGTGACGCAGCTTCTCGCCACAGGCAGTTCCTGAATACACACTGGAGGTCGAGGCTGCCGACTTGGAGGGATACGGGCTGCGAGCCACCGCCACCGCCCGCATCACGGTGCAGGTGAGGCGTCGAGCCCCTCCGGGGCCCCCCCGGTGCAGAAGGGCAGGGCGAGGCCGTGGTGAAACTGGCGCCAGGTCCCAGCAGCCCCGCGTGCCCGGCCGCCGCAGCACCGACGTGCTCCAGGTGCTTTCCATGGTGGGAGGCGAGGCTGGGATGGCAGCTCTGCTGTGGCTCCTCCTGGCCCGGTGCCCCAACTTCCCCCCGGGCTCTGGGCCACCAGGCTCTGGGCCACCAGCCCCAGGGCCACGGCGCTGCTGAAGTGTGGGTGCCAGTGGGGCTCCTGGGCGCAGCTCCCAGCGGGAAGCCGCCCGTGCCGGCTCGGCCCAGCTGGGGAGGAACACCCGGTTCTGCGGGAGCCCCGTGCCAGGATAGCAGCATCCAGCCGTACCAGCCCCGCAGGGAGAGGCCGTGGTGCCAGGAATGGCGGCCGAGGCCGGAGATGGCGTTTTGTGCAGTGCCACCAGCTGCGGGTCCCTGGCGGGGCAGGACAGAGGACAGCCAGGTAAGCTCACCATGGTGTCTCTGTGGCACCACCACGTCAGCCAGTGCCGGTGTCGGGCTGGCAGCGGGAGCTGGTCCGGCTCCAGGGAGGCCGCCTGAGCCCCGAGCTGTGCTCCCACTCCAGCCTGGGACCTCCAGGAGGAGAAGGGGCCTTCCTGTCCCCAGCAGTGCTGACCTTGATGCCAGACAGCTCCAGAGAGCTAGGAAGGGTCAATGTCCACCTACACGTGACACTGTGGGCAGGGATGGGGCTGCTGGCACGGGGCTGCTTCCTCGTCGGGTCCAGGCCAGCTGCTGCCGCCGGGCTGTGGCCCATCAGGACAGGCAGGTGAGCAGGGAGCGCGGTGCTGCCCTAAGCATGGGAGGCAGCTGGCACCCATTCACAGTGGCTGCAGTGCCCTGGGCTGAGCCCTGTGGCACAGGAAGGACTTGGGTTTCCATATCCTGGCCCCGGGGAAGAGCGAGGTGCAGAGGCTCAGCTGCAGCACAGTCAAGGTGGAGGCAGATGGTGGTGCCAGGACAGGTCCCAGCCCTGCTTCCCTTTCTGCCCCAGGCTGCCGGCATGTCCGAGGTGGGAAACGGCTCCCTGACCACCCACGTGCTGAACACGGCCACAGGGCTGCCGGCAGCCGGCCTTGTCGTCCGCCTGGCCCAGCTGCAGCAGCCGGGGCCCCAGTGGACCGAGCTGGCACAGAGGTAGGAGAGCCAGTGGCACCAGAATGCGGCAGGGACACTGCTGCCAGTGCCCTGTGAGCTTGGCCAAAGGCTCCTGGCACAACCGGCTGCCCAGCCCTCACCTGGGGTCTGCTGGTGGCAGGACTGGTTCTTGGGGGTATGGCTGGGGCAGGTTCTGAGGGTACAGCAGGGCTGGGTTTCGGGATACAGCAGGACTGGCTCAGTCTGCTTTCAGGCACACGGACGCAGACGGGCGCTGCCCGCCCCTCCTGGCACCAGGACAGGCCAAGGCTGGCACCTACAAGCTGCACTTTGAAACAGCTGAGTACTGGCAGGGGCTGGGGCACAGCAGCTTCTACCCCTTCGTGGAGGTATGGAGTGTGGGGAAGCTGGGCACAGGGGATGCAGCAGGTCTGCGGGCTGTGGCCAGGCTTGGGGGGCTGCACTGCCCAGGGCCCAGCTGTAGGAGGGGGATCCCCACCGCTGCCCCCTTGGTCTCCTCCAGGTTGTCTTCACCATCACCGACCCAGCGCAGAAGCTCCATGTCCCACTGCTGATCAGCCCCTACTCCTACACAACATAYCGGGGCAGTTAGGGGGGCATGGCCTCTCCCTGGGGATGCAGGAGTGACGCCACTGACACCATTAAAAGCTCCAAACAGCACTGTTTGTCTCAAAAAATCACCTTCTGCTTGGGGGGGACAGAGGGAGCCCCAGGGGCAGCCCAGCGAGGTGGGTGGGATGCCCAGAGCTCTCCAGCTGCCCTGTGCTCTCCCCTGGAAAGAGAGGTTCCTGAAGATGCTCACTGGGGTCTGTTTAATGGCACGGAGCAGGAACGGGGCACAGCCCCACTTCCGGTGTGCCAGCAGGACCCTTGGTGCCGCCAGTGTCAGGTGGGCACTGCAACGAGTCCCGCAGGGCCCTGCCCCAGCTCCTGTCCCGGGAAGGGGAAGGACAGTGGCTGGAAACCCAGGTTGTCCAGGGGGATGCCAAAGGCTGTCAGCTTTGCCTCGAAGGTCTGCAGCATATCATTGTGTGCCTGCAAGGGAAGGGTCCCTGTCAGCCCCTCTGTCAGTAGAGGGGGGCTCCCTGCACGCCCAAGCCCCATTTCCATCCCCCAAGCCACAGCTATGGAATCACAGAATCGTTTGGGTTGGAAAAGCCCTTAAGATCATTGAGTCCAACTGTTCCCTCAGCACTGCCAAGGCCAGCACTAACCCATGTCTCCACGTGCTACATCCACACAGCTCTTAAACCCCCACCAGGATTACTGCCCACCCTTACCTTGCAGACTCGGGCCAGCTGGAGCTGCAGGTCCTGGATGGTGGCATTCTTGGAACTGAGCACATCCTGTGAAGGGAGACTGGGATGAGGCCGCGCTGCCCAGCCCTGGGGACGCGGTGCCACAGACGGGTGTGGCGTGGCAGAGCGCACGGCCGAGCTGCAGCGCGAGCGGAGCGGCCGGCAGCACAGCCTGGCAGGTGGCCACCACCCTGCCCCCTCTGAGTGGCACTGCCAGGGACAGCCAGCCCCGGGCAGGGACAAGGAGCTCCCGGATGAAGACCACAGTCATCCCCGTCTGCCCTGCTGCACAAGGGGCGCCGGCAGCACCTGCTCCAGCAGCACCGCCCTGCCGCCGTGGCATCGCGGGAATTACAGGGAGCCAGGCTCCCCGAGGCAGCTGAGAGGAGGAATTCAGGGACCCCAGCAGCTGCAGGAGAGCCTGATGCCGGTGACGCCATCCCAGGAATGTGTTTTCCTTCCACCTGCTGGGAGGTGACACATCCGCTGCCTGTCCCACAGCTCTGGTACCAATCTCAGAGCATTCAGAACTTCCCTGCCACCTCCCGCAGCAGGGACCTGGGTGGGGACAAGTGGGAGGGCACCAAGCGGCAGAGCCCTCGTCCCCTGTGTCTCTGTCTGACCCGCAGGAAGCGCTGCTCCCCAGCTCCAGCTCCAGCTGCGGCAGGAATGTGGGTCTCCAGGCTCTCTGCAGAGGTATTTTTAGCACGGCAGACACTGCAGAGCCCCAGGATCCTGTCTGCACCGTCCCCGTGGCCAGGCAAGGCTCACCAGGTGCGACTTCCCCTGCACAGAGCCCCTGGGTGCCACCGGACCCTCTGGCAGCCGGTTGTGCGGCAGCACRGGGCGCTGGCAGTGCCATGGAGCCTGGGGCCACACTCCTCGAAACAGGCCCCACCGGAGGGACAGATCAGTGCCAAACTCCGACACCCACATGCTGCACTCTTGAGGCAGAGCCGTGCCCCGCGGCACCGCGCGTGGCCCTGGGAGCGTGGGATCGAGTGACGCAGCAGCCACAGCCACGCAGGACGGGGACCAGCACCTTCCAGGGGCTGCGTGCTCCCCACAGTGGGCTGTGCCCCCCCACATCCAGCCCCGCCGGCCCCCAGTACCTCCAGCTTGTGCGAGACCAAGGAGAGAGCGCTGGGGCCGAGGTTGGAGGCTGCGACGACCTCGCTGAGCTCCACCTCCTTCTGCTCCAGGAGGCTGAGGAGCCCCTGCAACTTCCGCTCCAGGAGCAGGTTCTTGAACCCCGTCTTTTGCTGCACCTCATTAATGGCTTTGGTGAACTTCTGATAAAGCTCGTCTCGCTCCGCCTGGACCTGCTCCGGGAGACAGCGCAGGGTCACACCACCCTCGGGACCCCAGGGGACAGAGGGGCCTGAAGGGGGCTGACTGGGGTCTGCTTAATGGTGTGGAGCACAAACAGGGCAGAAAACTGGTCCAGCAGCTCAGCCTGGCCATTCCCCACGGCACCTGCAGCCCACRGGGAAGGCAAGTGCTGCAGCACAGCTTCCCTCCCTCCTTCCCTCCCTCTCCCCCTCCCTCCATGGCGCAGCACCTGTGCTTCTCCCTCCTCCTCCCCTCCAGGCACGGGATGCCCCGACAGGCTCCCTGCAGCACTAATTCAGGCCCCAGCGAGGGCCCCCCGGCACACGGGGGTCTCCTCTCATCCTCACAGCTGGCAGCAGTCCCTGGCTCACAGCTAGTTAATAAGTGTCCTAATTAGGACGCAGTCTCTCCTCCAAAGCCTATTTCTGAATGCTCAGAATCTGGCGCTGTCTTAATGATGGATTGTTAATGAGGCCTCGGATCAATGTTCATATTCCTGGGGATTTCTACGAATTGCAAATGAGCTCTCTCCTGCCTCAACAGATTTATCTGGGTTAGTGCTGGGGAGAACTTGCTCTGCAGGGCTCATCMCGAGCCACCCCAGCAGGACGAGAGGTAGCGACCCTGGAATGCTGGCAGAAGGAGGGGCCCGTGGCAATCCCCCCATGGCTCTGCCCCATGCAGCCCCTGGCAGCCTGGGGGCCCCGCCGGAGCGTGCATGATTGCTTAGCAAAGGACAAGGCCAGGCCTGTCTGCTGACCGTGGGAGAGGCCAGAGCTGGGAACAGCTTTGCTGGGAGCAGCGGTTATCACCCGACTCTGGATTAGCTTTGGAAAGCCCTCAGCTAAGCACAGGCTCTGCTAAGCCCCATGCCTGTCCTCTGCAGAGGGTTTGGAGAAGGTTTGGAGAGGGAATGGGAAGTGCAGCCCTGCCTGCAGGTCTCACCTTACTGAACCGCTGCTCCAGCACCTCGTGTTCCCACTGAAGGTCCTTCAGTTCCTTCTGAGTGACTTTCAGATGGGCTTTGGAGTTCTGCAAGTGGGAAGGGAGGGTTAAAGAGCACGAGATTGTCTGGAAAGTGTTGAGGCTGTTTTCTGGGAAGGGAGGAGAGTGAGCAGCAGAGAGAAAACCAAGCAGCACCCACACCAACCCCTCTGCAGTGGGGTTGGTCTCCCCTCCAGTCTCTCTTTGGATGCCCATCCGAGATCCCACAAACACACAGTAAGCAGAACAGGACTTGCTCTGCCCAGCAATCCCAGCACACCAAGTGGCAGAAGTCAGTGTTTTCCCTCTAGGAATGAACCCATGAAAGGACAGGGCTGGCCACTCACCATCAGGGCCTCCTTGTCCCTGTTATAGTGAACCAACTTCTTTTGCAGCTCAGCCACCAGCTCCTGGGCCTCCTGCAGCGGCTCCATCAGCTCTTTGTTCTGGAGCAGCACATCTGCCTTCTCCTTTTCCAAGACAGTCTCCTTCTTCTTCATGTCTTCCACCTGCTCCTGTTCTTGGGAACACGAGTGCCAGCTCCTGGGAGCTGCCCAGCCCCTCAGGGTCCCCCACACCCTCAGGACACCCTTCCCGCCCATGTGCCAGTGTACAGGCCACCAGCAGCACCCACACTGACACCTGGGAACTGCCAGATCCAGGTGACACCCTGGCAGGAGCAGTCYCTGGGTGGAGGGGTGACATGGGGATGGGCAGTACCTTCAGGAGGTTGATGAGTGTCAGGTTTTTAGCTGTGATATCATTGTAGTAGTTCTTGATGGCACCAAAAGCCCCCTCATGGTTCCCCATCAGCTCGCTGATCTGGGTGTTCTTCCTCTCCTCCAGCTCATGGATCTCCGTCTTCCTCCGCAGATCCATCTCATCCCGCAGCGTCTGCATCTTCCTGGTGTACTTGGCCTCCATCTCTGCGGGGAAAATGGTCAGAGCTGGGGAAAAACTGGCTGAAACCTGGGAGGAAAAGTGAGCAGAACGGGGAGGGGAGAAAAAACAGCCAGAACTGAGGGAAAACTGGCCAGAACTGGGTGGGATGGGACCAGCTGGAACTGGGAGGGAAAAATAGCCAGAACTGGAGGGCAAACTGGACAGATCAGGAGAGGAAAACCAGCTGGAACTTGTGGGGAAAACTGGCCAGAACTTGGGGGTAAAACGGCCAGAAATGGAGTGGGAAACCGACCAGAACTGGGAGAAAAAAACGTCCAGAACTGGGAAGAAAAAAACGGCCAGAACTGCAGGGAACCTGCCCCCATCTGCTCAAGGAGGTTCTCAGGAGCCAAAAGCAGCTCTCCCTGTCATGCTCCCAGGGGATCTGCCTCAGGCCYTGACCTTTGGTCTGCATCTCGAAGTCACTGCGCAGTCGAGCCATCTCCTCCTCATGTTTCTGTGAGGAAGAAGCTCCGTGTTAGAGGAAACAACCAAATCCCAAGCCAGCTCATCCACAGGGATTCTCTCCTGCTCTCTGGGAAAGGATTCTGATCCCATGTTGATGCAAAGAGCGGCGCGGAGGTTCTCCAGCTGCTCTCACAGCTCCCCACTGTGGGAGATGGGTCACCCAGGAATCCCTTCTCCCCATTCCTGCACCAGAAATCCCGTCCCACCCCATGGAGAGAGCCAGGAGGCAGGATCCCACTCCTGCTCCCACCCTGGTGCTGAGGCACCTCACAGGTGGCTCCAGCCCAGTCAGGGACATACCAGGCAGAGGTTTGTAATTGCTGCCTCGTTGGCCAACTCCTGCTCCTTCAGCTTCATGTTCAAGGAGCGCTTCTCTTTCCATAGCTCCTGCTCCTGGTCCCAGTGATCCTTCTGGGCCCGCCTCAGGGACAGAATTCCCTCTGCCTTCAGCTCCGTCAGGTTCTCCTGCTGCTCATGCAACAGGTGCTTCACCTTCTGCTTGTACACCTAAGGACAGGCCAGAGACCAGGTGAGGGGTTCAGCAGGAGACACCCGGAGCTGGGATGCTGGCCAGACATTCCTGGATTGCATCCTGCCCAGCCCCTCCTCCTCTTCCCCCTCCTCTCCTCCTCAGAGCTGCACCTGGAGCCCTTCAGCCCCACCTTGATCTCCACTTGGTGCCGCTCCTCCGCCTCCTCCATCTCCCGGTCCCGGCTCCGCAGCTCTGCTTTCTTCTCCTCCAGCTCCCGGCGGGTGACTTCCCAGTAGCTCTGAATCCTGTTACACTCCAGCTGGAAAGAGTTCCGCTCCTGCCGCTCCCGGTCCAGCTCCTCCCGGAGATGCACGATGTGCTCCAGCAGCTGCAAAGCCAAGAGGAAGAGACAGGTAAGGGGGAAGGGAGGCCATGGACAGGTGCCTTTGGAGACTCCATGTCCCAGACATGGCAGGACATGGTAGTTGTCGCTGGTATGGAGCAGGGTAGGTCCCTGACTGAACCCAGCAGCCTCTGGAAAAGGAGTCACAAAACCTCATTCCCCTGCCAGCAGCCTGGGATGGGGTTCTGTTTCGCAGTGTCCAGTAACACCATTCTCAGGTGCTTAAATACTTCTGGTCCGTGGAATTGTTTGGGTTGGAAAAGATGTAATTCAACTATTCCTTCAGCACTGCAAATGCCACCACTAACCCATGTCCCCAATTGCCACATCCACATGGCTCTTAAATCCCTCCAGGGACGGGTACTCCACCACTGCCATGGGTAGCCTGTGCCAGGGCTGGACAACTCTTTCCAGGAAGAAATTTTCCCCAATATCCAACCTGAACCTCCCCTGGCACAGCTTGAGGCTGTTTCCCTCTGTCCTGTCCTTTGTTCCCTGGGAGCAGAGCCTGACCCCCCCCGGCTGCCCCCTCCTGTCAAGGAGTTGTGGAGAGCCAGAAGGTGCCCTCGAGCCCCCTTTTCTCCAGGCTGAACCCCGCCAGTTCCTTCAGCTGCTCCCGGTGCTCCAGCCCCTTCCCCAGCTCCGCTGCCCTTCCCTGGACACGCTCCAGCCCCTCAGTGTCTTTCTTCTCATGAGGGGCCCAAACCGGACCCCAGGATTCCAGGTGTGGCCTCAGCAGTGCCCAGCACACGGGGCTGGAGAGCAGCGAGTGGGATGAGGAGGCTGCTCCTTCCAGGAACAGCAAGATCACCCCTCCCCAGCCCAGACAGGGTGACACAAACCCTGGCTGCTCGTCCCTGTCACCCTCTGCCACCTGTGGTCCCCGGAGCCAGGGCCAGGTGCCACGCAGGGGTCCCGAGAGCTGTTCTTACAAAAGCAATGTCCTCCCCCCCGGGAGTGGCCTGGGGGACCTCTCACCTGCTCCTTGCTCATGTCCTGCGGGGCCAAGGCATCCACCACCGAGGGGCCTTTGCCCCCTTTCCCTTTACTCGCCGCTTTCTTTTTGGGTGCCTGAGGACAGAAAGCCAAACGCAGGAGGTGAATGGGTGAAGAGCAAACTGTGCTGCTCAGGCCCCCCGTGCCGGCCCCGGAGCATCCCTGCTCTCACGGCAGGGACGGGGCGAGAACGGTGACACGGAGCCGGGGTCCCCGGGAGAAGCCTGAAGCCCCCGGGACCCCCGTGGCCCATGCGCAGCCGCTGCCGACTCAGCTCCGTGGTGAACCCCCAGGCACAAAACACCTGTACCCAAAATAACGCCTCAGAAGCGTCACCGCAGCGCTGGGAACGGCGCCGAGGGGCTCCGTACCCTCCCCGGGAGCGGACCGGGACAGGACGGGGCACGCAGACATCAGGGCTCGGGGCAGGCTGGGCTTCACCGCCCTCCCCTGCCCGCACTCCCCGGTTGGTTCTCCCCCCCGACCCCGGCCTGGTCCCGGTCCTGGTTCCGCTCTCACCATGGCGGCGGCCGGCGGCACCACCGTCTCCGGGCAACGGACGGGCAGATCCCGCGAGGGGATGGCTAAATCTCGCGAGAGGGGCGTTGTGGACAGACGCGCCCCCTAGCAACGCCATGCTCCGCCCTGGCAACGGAGGCGGGGCCAGCGGGACCCGGTGTGGGGACCGGGAGGGGACACCGGGGAGAAGCGGGGGGACATCGGGGGGACCGGGCAGGGAGAAAGAGGCTGGGGGGGTTGGAGGGAGCGGGGGGGCCGGGGGAACCGAAAGGTTCGAGGGAAACTCGGAGGACCGGGGGAGTTCGCGGGGAGCCGCGGGGACAAACCCGGGGGGTCCCGCTGTGCCCGGCACAGGCCTCTCCCACCCCCGCGCCCACCGCTGCTCCGTGGGCTGTCCCCGCAGCTGGCGTTCTCCGGCTCCGCTCCCGCACCCCCCTGGCCCCCGCCGCACCTCCGGTCCCCGTGTGCCCCCCCGCTCTTCCCGGTCCCTTCCGCGCCCTCTCGCGTCCCCCCGGTGCCTCCCGCCCCTCGGCTCCTCCCATCCCGGTGTCCCCGCCCCGGTGTCCCCGCCCCCGCCGCGGCGGGCAGGACCGTGCGGGCTGCGGGCTGGCACCGGGCCCGCCCAGCACCGGACCAGCACCGGCACCGGCCCCGACCCCGACCCCGACCTCGACCCCGGCCCATGGCGGCTCCGGCAGCGGCCGCCACCGCAGGTGAGGGCGGGGGGGGCGGAGGGAGAGGCACGGACCGGCACGCCCATCACCGTAGAACCGGGCCGGGCCCCGCGGGGCGGACAAGGAGATGTAGGGCGGGGGTGCAAGGGGAGGGGGTGCATAGGGGGTACATTGGCGTGCAAAGGGGGCCGTGGGGCCGTGCTGGCGGTGCCCGGCTGCAGGGGGAGGGGGATGTTGGGGGGGGCCGGGGATAGGACATCGGAGGGGCTGTGCAGGGAGAGTCTGGGATGGAGAGGGAGGGCAGTGGGGTGCCCAGGGAACGTGGGGGGACACGGGGGTGTTCAAGGGGTCTGAGGGAGCACTGGCGTGCCCTGGGAACATGGGGGGCAGTGGGATGCTCGCAAGACATGGGGGTGCAGTGGGGTGACAAGAGAGGGCAGTGAGGTGCCCAGGGGTGGCCAGGGGCTCAGACGGAGCAGTGGAGTGCACTGGGGACTTGGGGTTGCAATGGGGTGCCCAGGGAATGTGGGGAGACAGTGGGGTGCCCAGGGGGTGTAGAGGAGCAGTGGGGTTCTCACAGAACTTCGGGGTGCTGTAGGGTGCTCACAGGACATGGGGGAGCAGTGGGGTTCCCAGGGGATGTGGAGAGCAGTGGGGTACCTGGCAGACAGCCTGCACAGCTGTGCCAGTGACAGTGTGCAGAGGGGCTTGGGGACAGGACGTGGCTATGCTGGTTCAGCTGAGGGGGCCCCAGTATTCTGGGGGGGGGGGAGCCGGTATTCTTGGGGGGCTGCACCTGGTGACAGAGCCGGGGCTGGGGCTCCCCTGCACACCCGTCCCTCCCGCGTGTGCCCCGCACAGGCTGTGCCATGGCCACCAGCATGGGACAGCCCCGGCCGGGGCACCAGGGACAGTAGGACACTGGGCCCCTGGGGGGACAGTGCCACCGGGTCGGGTTGCAGGTGCCGTGGGGTGACCGGTGCCATGGGGTGCTGGTACCAGTGGCTACCCGGCTCTGCAGTTGCCGTGAGTCAGCACACGGCGTGCAGGAGAGATCCCTGATCCGGCCCCACTCCTGCCAGGCAGCCGGTGAGCCCAGGCCGGAGCGGGTGGCGTGGCCGGTGACACGGCCGGTGGCACTGTGGGACCATGCAGGCGGAGGCCAGAGGGGAATTCTGCAGCCGGGACCAGCACCCTGGTGGGTGGGGTCATGGTGTGGGCAGGGGCGGCCGTGCTCCATATGGTGACACTTCACGGTGTCACCCACTGGGGCTGGGCACTGCGCGGGGCGAGGTGGTGGGAGCGGGCAAGGGCCGGCAGCCCCCGTGTCCTCCCCAAGGGGCTCTTACCAGCTCTGGAGTGAGATGAGGACCCCATTTCCCGACCAGAGGGAAGGTGCCGTCAGTGCGGGGTGCCCAGTCCCACCCTGCAGGGTCAGGACATGGCAGAGCCGGTGTCGGGGCAGAGGGCTGGTGTTCCGCGGTGTCCTGCAGCTCCATGTGCCAGCAGCAGGAACTCAACACCCCGTAACGTCCCTTTCCGCTTTGAGTTGCAGGGCTCTGACCCTGCCCCGCTGTCACCATCCTGGTGGGAGGGAGGTGATGCCCGTCCCTGTGCCGTGTCACCCGGTAGTGCAGTGGTGGCATGGTCCGGTGGTGGCATGTGGTGCCAGGGCACTGACACCACCCTCAGGGGGGCAGGGGGATGAGGTGCTGTGTCCCCYGGTGCTGCCCTGGCCACCTGGGGCCTCCTCCCACTCTCACTGGCCGCTCAGCCCCGAGACACGGCTGTGCCACCCATGTGCCACAACCACGGCGCGTACCATCACCGTGTGCCATGACCCTTTGCCACAACCATGACCGTGTGCCACGGCCGCCTTGTCCCACCGGCTCTTCCCGGGGACAATCCCAGCACAATCTGCCCTTGTCCGGGCCTCGGCACAGGCTGTGCTTTGTCTCGCCGACACAAAGGGGCGGCGCGGGGAGGGGGGCGCGGGGCGGGGGGTGGGGGCTGCCAGCTGCCGGCACGAGGGTCTTGAGCAGCTCTGCCCGTCCCCCACGGCTGTCCCGGGGGTCCTTCTGCCCCCGGCCCCTCAACCGGGTGCCCTGGGGGCTCTGGGGGGCCCCAGGAGGAGCTGCCATCACTGACGCGGGAGGTGCTGCTATGGCAGAGCTTGGCAAGGAGCCACTGGTCCCGGAGCGCCCTGCAGGGACCCCCACCCACGGGCCGGCCCAGGAGACCCCCCGAGTCCCCACGGAGGAGCAGGGTGGCATCCCTATCCCCAGCGCTGGCCTGCTGCAGGTCACCGAGCGCCGACGTGAGTGTGGCCCTGAGCTGGAGTCCCTGCCTGTCCCCGGAGTTACTGCCTGTCCCTGGCACCTCCTGCCAGCTCCTGGGATCCCTGCCTGTCCCTGAGGTCCCCTCCTTTGTCCCTGGGATATCTCCCTGCCCATAGCATCCCCTGCCTGTCCCCAGCACCTCGGGTCTGCTCCGGGGTTTCCTGCCTGTCCCTGGTATTCTTTGCCAGTCCCTGGGGTCTCCTGCCTGTCCCTGAGAGTCCCCTGCTAGGCCCTGGGGTCCCTGCCAGCCCCTGGGGTCCCCTGCCAGCCCCTAGCCAGTCATGGCCCCCTCCAAGCCCCTCATCCCCCCAGCTCCCTGGGCCCCGAGCACCAGACCCCCACCTCCCTCAAGCCCCCGCCCTCCCCGTGGGGAACAGCAGTGGGTCCCCAGCCCCTCCCCGGTGCCTGCAGAGCCCCTGAGCAGTGTGTCCTCGCTGGAGGTGCACTTCGACCTGCTGGACCTGACGGAGCTGACGGATATGTCGGACCAGGAGCTGGCCGAGGTCTTCGCCGACTCCGACGAGGAGAACGTGGCCGGAGAGACGCCCGGCGGTGAGCGGGGGTCCGGGGCCACCGGTCCCGGTCTGTCCGCCGGCCCCGGTCTGTCCGCCGGCCCCAGTGCATCGCTGACCGCCCACCCGCCCGTGCGTCCCGCAGGGCTGCAGCCGCCGGCGGTGCCGCGGGCCGGGTACCTGCGCTCGCCCTCCTGGACCCGCGCGCGGGAGCAGGGCCGCGACAAGAAGCACCTGAGTGACCCCGAGCTGCCGTCGGGACCCCCGGGACCCCCGGACGCCTTCCTGCCCGCCGAGCGCCCGCGGGAGCCCTAGGGACGGACAACACCCACCAGGGGACACCGGGATACGCTGGTGCTGGTCCCGTCGGTACCGATGGAGCCCGTCCCCGGGCGCAGGACTCCCGTTAGCCCGCCTGGAGGGCAGAGGCGGCCCCAGCCCCGCGGGGGGAGGCACCGGGGCTGCCCTCAGCCGGTGACCCGCGGTCCTGGGGGGAAAATGGGGCCGGCCCCGCCGGGCCCCGGGAGCGGCACGGCCTTGCTTGCCGGGAGCGGCGGGCGGGGCAGGACGGGACGGGTCGCATGGCTCAGCCCGGCCCGACGGAGCGCGGCCGGTGCCGGTGCCCGCCTGGTTCTGATGTAGCAGTGCTGTGATCCGGTAAAAACGACCGACCGACCCACCGCCGGCCTCTGCCCGTCTGCGCCGCCGCTGGGGGGGGAACAGGAGGGGTTGGGGACACGGAACACCTCGGGAGTACCGGGGAGAAGGGGGGCCCGGCCGCTACCGGGTCAACGTGGCCGCGGCCTCTCCCGATCAGCGGGAGACCGGCGGTGGCTGCGGCACATCCCCGATAACGTCACGCAGCACAACTCCGTCCCACGGGCAGCGCTGGACCAGGGACCGGCCCGAGGCTGGGTCAGTCTCGGTGCTCGCCCCGCGCCGCGGCAGCCCCAGCCTCGGTGAGAGCTCCCACCCCGCTGCCCCCAGGCATTCGCACATCCTGCCCGCTCCTCCGGTGCYCCCCGCCGCCGTTCGAAGCAGGGACACCAGTGCTGGGTTGCGCAAAGAGGCTCGTTAATGCTACAGGAAACATCGTGGGGAAGGGGAGGCAGCGGCTCCGATCCACACCCGGTCCAGCCCGGGGAAGCCCCCCGCGACATGTCCCAGGGCTCGGCCCCGGTAACGGCGGTGCCGTGGGCTCGGAAGAAACCGAGATTCCGGTTGCCGGGGGGCAGGGAACTCGGTCCCATCCCGGTGCCAGGGCTGAGCCCTCCTGACAGTACCTGTCACCCCAGTACAGCGGAGCAACAGCCCTGGCCTGCACCCCATCCCTGCCCACACCCCGGTTCCCGACAGGGACAGCAGGAGCCGCTGTGGGGCATTAGCCAGATCCCAGTTAACTGGATCCTGGCCCCTTTGGCGGGGCTCTCCATGCTCCCAGGAATGGCTGGGGTCCAGCAGTGATTCCACCCCTGGCAGTGCTGCCATTCCCATGGGCAGAGAGTCCCAGAGCCAGGGCCACCCCAGTCCCCAAACCACCGTGGGGCTGATTGTGTACATCCCAGGGCCCTGTAGTGGGTGGAGGGCAGCCTTGGGCCTGAGACCCCACCATGGGGCCCAACTCCCCTCACAGCTCTCCCTCCGTGCCGGAGTCCTGGAACAGGGATTGCTTCCGCAGGCTCAGCCGGGCGCACCGGGGGCAGGTAGTGGAGTTGTCATAGTAGCAGTCCCTAGAGGGGAGGGGACAGTGCTGGGTCACCCCCTGCCACCCCCACGTCCCCACATCCCGCCCCGGTGTGTTAGTACCTGTGGAAGACGGCGGAGCAGTCGGCACAGACCGAGGTGTGGCTGTCGAAGGGGAAGAGCACGTCGCCCTCCCGGCACAGCTCACAGACGAAGCCCTTGGCCTGGCAGCGCTGGGAGAGCAGGCAAGGGGTGACAATGGTGACCCTGCCAGCCCTCCACCGGCCCCACGGGGTCTCCCCACGGCTCTGCCCCACAGCGCGGGCTCACCTCGCAGTCCAGCTTGATGTGCTTGGCGAAGAGTGTGTGGATCTCGGTGAGGGAGCAGCCGAGGCGCCCGGCCTCGATGTCGATCAGGTCCTGCAGCGAGTACATCTCATCGTTCTCCACAAAGTGCTGCCGGTCCTGCAGCTGTGGGCAGATGGGTCACCGTGACCGTCACCACCCTGTGACCGTCACCGCCCTGTGACCGTCACCGCCCTGTGACCGTCACCACTGCGGTGAGGTCTGACCCTCCCGGCCTGACCTGTAGCAGCAGCCGCGCCTCCATCGCCTCCTTGCAGGTGATGAAGTAGGGCTTCATCAACAGGATGTCCTGGCGCAGCTTCTGCAGGGGATGGGATGGGGTGGGATGGGAATGGGGACAGAGATGGGATGGGAATGAGGGCAGGAATGGGAACAGGAATGGGAACAGGGATGGGATGAGAATGGGGACAGGGATGAGATGGGAATGGGGACAGGGATGGGAACAGGATTGGGGACAGAAATGGGGACAGGGAAAAGGGCAGTGGCAGGGGCAGGATGAGGATGGGGGCAGGGTTGGGAATAGGATGTGGATAAAATGGAGACAGGAGCATGACAAGGACAAGACTGGATTAGGTCAAAGTTCATCCCTGTAACAGTCTGGACAGCCTCTGCCCCAAACACTGCAAGTCACCTTGCTCTCACTCTGTGGGACCCAGCGGGTGCCACTGGGGTCCCTCCGCCACCACACTCCCTCTATGGTGCCCTCTGCCCTCTGGGGTGTCCTTCCCAGATCCAGCACTCACCCGAATCTCCACCAGCTCCTCCACGTAGTTGAAGAGCAGCGGGTTGATCTCCCTCAGCTTCAGCACTGGCCGCGACACCATCAGTGCCAGGTACCTCATGCTGCACCGCGACACCTGCCCGACACCGCAGGGCCACCATCACCCCCCGCGCCTGACAGCCCTGCTGCCACCACCCGCTGACCCCTGGCAGGGACCCAGCGCAGGGATACGGCCCTGGGGACATGGCTTCCCCTCAAGTCAGCTCTACCCAGGCACCCTCATAACCAGGACATGGCCCCCGTGACCAGGGATGTGGTCCCTCAGGTGACCTCTACCAAGGAACATGCCCCCCAGCGACCCCCATGACAAACGACACAGCCCCCAAGTCACTTCTACCCATGGATGCAGCTCCCAGGGACCCCCATGACCAGGGACATGGCCCCCAGGTGACCTCTACTCAGGATCACTGTCCCCAGGGACCCCTGTGACCCCCTGGGGTGCCCCCACCCCACACCAGGGGCACCTTGCGGGGCTCAAAGTCCCAGTTGTGGATGGCACGGGCGGGCACCACAGCCAGGTCGTTCCAGTGGCAGCTGGAGCAGTAGTAGAGGCCGGTGTAGTCGCACTGTCGAGCCTCGCTGGGCACCCCCCCTGTGGCGGCACAGGGCTGGCACGGGGCTGGCACGGGGCTGGCACTGGCACCACCCCGCTCTCTGCTCACCCCACACCCCATGTGCCCCCAGGACACCCAGCAATATCTGGGGACATGGTGGGGCCCCAGTGTCACCTTCCCCCGCTCCCCATGGCTCCCAGTTCCACCCAGCTCCCAGAGCTTCAACGTTCAGCTCCCTCCAGCCCCACAGAGCTCCCCAGAGGAGCCTAGCCCCACATAGCTCTTAGCTTCCCACAGCCCCACACAGCTCCAGAGAGCTCCCAGCTCAACCCAGCCCCATATCCCCCAGCCCCACATAGCTCCCTACTACCAGCTACCCCCAGCCCTAGCTTCCCCAGCCCCACACTCTCCAGCCCCAGAGCCCCCAGCTCCCCGCAGCCCCACAGAGCCCATGGCTCGCCCCAGCCCCCCCAGCCCCACATAGCCCCCCTGGCAGCGGCGGGGGCTCACGGAGGGAGATGGGGGCCCGGCACTCGGCACAGCGGTAGTCCTGGCTGTCCAGCCCGCTCTCGGGGCAGATGCTGAGCTGGTATTCGGCTTGGTGGCTCACCTGGGCCCGCACGCATGGCCGGCTCACCAGCGGCAGGCACTTGCTGTGGCACCGGTAGTAGCAGCCTGGGGGGCACAGGTGGGTGTCAGTGTGGGCATGGGGGGGGCAGGGACACGGAGGCCGTGTCCTAGACCCACCTGTGCAGGTGTACCAGGTCTGGATGAGCCCCCAGATGATGGTGCTGCACTTGTCACACATCTGCTTCACACTCTTGCTCTTCTCCTTGTAGAAGCGATGCTCCAGGACCACACGGATGTTGGGCTCATCCTCACCGGGGTCCTGCAGGGGCGAAGAGGGGCAGAGAACTAAAGAATCATTGAATGGTTTGGGTGGGATGAGACCTTAAAGCTCATCCAGTCCCACCTTCTGCCATGGGCAGGGACACCTTCCACTATCCCAGGTTGCTCCAAGCCCTGTCCCACCTAGCCTTGGACACTTCCAGGGATGGGCATCAGCATGGGCCCCCCAGCTGTGGAGACCCTCTCGGCCCTGGTCCCAGTCCCACCTTCAGCTCCTGCAGCTTGAGGCGGAGGTGGATGAGCCGGACCACCGCATCCTTCTGCCGCTCCGAGTGCTCGGGCAGCGCCAGGATCACCCGCTTGCACTCCTCGATGGCCCGGCGCAGCTGCGGCACGTCCGACGCCAGGATCAGCCCCTGCCACCACCACCAGAGGAGGAGGAGGGTGAGTCGAGCCCCCCACACCCTCCCCATCCCCACACCACCCACCCCACTCACCACGGGGCGGGAGAAGTGGTCCTCGGCCAGCCCTAGGTCCAGGGCGCCCTCAGGGTCCCCTGGGGTGGGATCCGGCTGCTGGGCTGCAAAGTGGGGTCCCATGGAGGGGCTGGGCCTGGTTGCCCACCCTGGTGTGGGGCAGGGAGCGGGGTGAGGGGTCAGCACCCACCTGGGGCAGGGGATTCTCTGTCGGGGCGCTCCGGCTGCTCAGGGGTCTTGTTGAAGGGGTTGAGGTGGGCCTGGCGGAAGCGGGCCAGCCGCTCATCCGATGCCATTGCCACCGTCCTGCCGGGGGACAGACACAGCCTCAGCTACCCCAACACTGGCACTGGCACCAGCACTGCCACCAACACCGTCACTGACACCCTTGCACCGTCACTGACACCCTGGCATCAACACCGCAGCATTAGCACCAACACCATCACCAACACCCTGTCACAGGAACTTGCACCTTATCAGCAGCACCCACACCCCAGCACCAGCACAATAACCCTGTCACAGGCACCAACAGCACCTCACCAGCACCAACACTGTCACCAACACCCCGTCACGGCACTGATACCCCAGCATTGGCACTGACATCCCAGCACCAGCACTGACACACTGGCACCAGCAGCGACACCATCACCAACACCCTGTCACCAGTACTGACACCCCGACACCGTCACCAACACCCTGGCACTGACACCCCACCACCAGCACCAACACCTTGTCACCAGCACCATCACTGACACTCCGACACCGACACTTCCTCACTGGCACCAACACCCCGACACCAACATTGGCACCCTGTCACCGGCACTGACACGCCTACACCGACACCTCCTCACTGTCACTGACACCCCGGTACACCCACTGAAACCCCAGCACTGCCACAAACACCGACGCACCGTCACTGCCACAAACACCGACACACCGGCACCGGCACAGACACACCGGCACCGGCATTCTGTCACAAGCACCAACTCCCCACCACCGTCCCCGACACCCGGCTTCTGGCACCAAACACCGCCCCCGTCCCCGTCCCCGTCCCCATGGACAGACCCGTCTCTCCGCCTCCCACGCCGGTGCCCCCGCCCTGCCTCGCCGCCACCGTCCGCCTCGGCCCACGGTCACCCCGCCGCGGCACCGCCCCTCCACCCCGGGCCCCTGCGGGCCCCGCTGTCCCCCCGCTGTCCCCCCGCTGTCCCCCGCAGCCCCCGCGCCCCCGCCCGCGTGCCCGCCAGGGGGCAGCGCCCCCGCCCCGCTCACCGCCGCGCACCGCCGCGCCTGCCCGCGCGCCCCGCCCCGCCCCGCATCGCCCCGCCCCCGGCGGCCCCGCCCCGCGCTGCTGCCCCCTGGCGGCCGGCAGACCGCGCGGCGCCCGGGCGGGGCCGCACCGCGCAGCGCGACGTCCGCGCTGTCCGCACCGYACAGCCCCAGAACCACGGCCCCCAGCCCCACCGCCTCCCTCCCTACAGCGCACAGCCCCACAGCTTCCACCCGCACTGTCCCCACCCCTACAGCCCACGTCCCTACAGCCCCCAGCCCCAGAACCCTCAGCCCCATCATCCCTTGTCCCTACAGCCTCCATCTCTACAGCCCCTACTCCCACAGCCCCCCGCCCCATCATCCCTTATCCCTCCATCCCCCATCCCTACCCCTACAGCCCCATCCCTACAGCCTTCATCCCCACTGTCCCCGTTCCTATAACCCCTTGTTGCTATAGACCCCAGCCCTATTAGCAAATGGCCCCCAAAGCCAAGTAGCTCTGGAACAGGGGTGCCCTGGGTCTTCCACAACTGGGTACACACCCAACCCTGGGGGAACATCCTGGGATTTATGCTGTCACCTCAGTTTGGGGAACAAAGGGCCCACTCTGTCCTGGCACAGGGAGGTGGCTGCCGAACCTGCTCCACCCCCCCGCCATGGAGAAGGGTGACAGTGGGGACAAAGGCACAGCCCACCTTGGTGGCACCTGCAGCCTCAGCCCTGGGGTGGCTGGATCTGTGGGGCAGGAGGGTGGGGGGCAGTGCACACCCCAGGGGTGCCCACAGGCTGACACAGGTGGGACAGAGACATTCTCATGGCTTGGGCATGGGGAGTCCTCAACCGCTCCTCCCCAGGCTGGGAATGGCTGGGGGGGCTGAGCAGTGTGGGTGTCCCTTCCCCCCACTCCCAGGAGCCACAGACAGGTAGTACCTGGACAGCAATAAATTTATTAAGTATTCAAAAAAAATTGTAAGACACGAACCAGTAAAAAACGAAAACGGGGGAGGTAGGAAGGAGGGGCGGGGGGCCGAGCCGGCTCAGGGGGGGACAGGGTCAGGAGACACTGAGGGGGCGGCGGGGGGAGCAGCACCCGGGGGGTGCAGCAGCGCAAAGCCGGGGGGGGCTGCGGGCAGTGTTAGGGGACGGCGGCGAGCGTCACTTGGCGCCCTGCGCCTCCGACTCCTCCTCGTCGTCCTCGTACATCTCGCCCTCCTCCTCGGCCGTGGCGTCCTGGTACTGCTGGTACTCGGACACGAGGTCGTTCATGTTGCTCTCGGCCTCGGTGAACTCCATCTCGTCCATCCCCTCGCCCGTGTACCAGTGCAGGAAGGCTTTGCGGCGGAACATGGCTGTGAACTGCTCAGAGATGCGCTTGAAGAGCTCCTGGATGGCCGTGCTGTTCCCGATGAAGGTGGAGGACATCTTCAGCCCCCGCGGGGGGATGTCACACACGGCCACCTTGACGTTGTTGGGGATCCACTCCACGAAGTAGGAGCTGTTCTTGCTCTGGATGGCCAGCATCTGTTCGTCCACCTCCTTCATGGACATGCGGCCACGGAAGACGGTGGCCACGGTGAGGTAGCGGCCGTGGCGGGGGTCACAGGCGGCCATCATGTTCTTGGCATCAAACATCTGCTGGGTGAGCTCGGGCACGGTGAGGGCGCGGTACTGCTGGCTGCCGCGCGCGGTCAGCGGGGCAAAGCCCGGCATGAAGAAGTGCAGCCGCGGGAAGGGCACCATGTTGACGGCCAGCTTGCGGAGGTCGGCGTTGAGTTGGCCGGGGAAGCGCAGGGAGGTGGTGACACCGCTCATGGTGGCCGACACCAGGTGGTTGAGGTCACCGTAGGTGGGGGTGGCCAGTTTGAGGGTGCGGAAGCAGATGTCGTACAGCGCCTCGTTGTCGATGCAGTAGGTCTCATCCGTGTTCTCCACCAGCTGGTGGATGGACAGCGTGGCATTGTAGGGCTCCACCACCGTGTCCGACACCTTGGGGGACGGCACCACGCTGAAGGTGTTCATGATGCGGTCGGGGTACTCCTCCCGCACCTTGCTGATGAGCAGGGTGCCCATGCCCGAGCCCGTGCCCCCGCCCAGCGAGTGGGTCAGCTGGAAGCCCTGCAGGCAGTCGCAGTTCTCGCACTCCTTCCGCACCACGTCCAGCACCGAGTCCACCAGCTCGGCCCCCTCCGTGTAGTGCCCCTTCGCCCAGTTGTTCCCGGCACCRCTCTGCCCTGGGAAAAGAGGCTCCGATGGCCGCTGGCCCCCCACACCCACGCCCGAGGGAAGCGGAGAGGGGATCAGGGCTGAGCTCGGCCGCTGCCGCCGGCAGCATCGGGGAGATCTGACGCCGGGGTGGGGTGGGAAGCGGGAACCGCAGAGGTTTGGCGGYGTGCCGGCAGTCCCGAGCCTCGCGGCGCGGGAGGGGTGTGCCTGCCGAGTGCCCCGGGGACGGCGACAGGCTGGGCGGGTCCGAGGATGCAGGGCGGAACATGGTGGGGACGGTGCCCCCCTCCCTCCCCAGGGACCTACCAAAGATGAAGTTGTCGGGACGGAAGAGGTGGCCGAAGGCACCCGAGCGCACGCTGTCCATCGTCCCCGGCTCCAGGTCCACCAGGATGGCGCGAGGCACGTACTTGTGAGCTGACAGAGACACTGTGAAGGGAGGGGACCTGCCACTGCCCCCCCATCCCAGGGGTATACCCTAGCACCCTGAGGGGTCCCAAGGGGCTGGGTACATAGGTCATGTCCCCCCCAGATCTCAGGGGTGGATGGATGTCTCACGCCCCCCCAAACAATGGGGGTCACATGAGGTGGTGCACGTCTTCCCCTTTTTCCCCCCACCAGAGCTCCATGGGCCGGGTGCATGTGTCGGGTTGTGTCTGCTCCCAAAACCACAGGACCCTACAGGGTGGGTGCAGGTGTCCCCCTCCCCCAAACCACACGGTCCCATGGGACTGGGTGCATGTGTGGTGTCCCCCCCAACACCACAGTGTCCCACGGGGTGGGTGCGTACGTCATGCCCCTCCAAACTACAGGTCCCATGAACCTGGATGCACATTTACTCCCTGCCCCCCCCAAACCACAGCGTCTGAGGGGGTGGGTGCACACGTCTGCCCCCCCCGGGTCCAAAAGGGCTGGGGTGCAGGTGTTGTGTGGGTGCCCTCCCAAAGCACAGGGGCTCTTGGCGTGGGTGTACATGTCTGATGCCCCCAGGGTCTCACAGGGCTGGTGCACATGTGCACCACAGGGTCCCAGAAACTCGGTGCACAGGATCTCCCCCACCCCAAACCAAAGGGTCCCACAGGGTGGGGGCACATGCCTGCCCCTCCCGAACTTCCATGGGGTGGGTGCCTCTATCTGTCTTCCTGCCCCGCCCCGTCCTGCCGCACTGAGGGGTCAGACTGGGGTCCCCATCTGCAGCCCAAGCTGGGAGTGCTGGGCTGCCCTGCCTGAGGGGATTCTGGGGGAGTGGGGGTCGCTTACAAGAGGCCTCATTGTAGTAGACACTGATGCGCTCAAGCTGCAGGTCCGAGTCCCCCACGTAGTTGCCGCTGGGGTCGATGCCGTGTTCGTCGCTGATCACCTCCCAAAACTGGGGGGACGGAGGGCTCAGCAGGGCGGGAGGCACTGGAACACCCCCAGACCCCCGGGCGAGGCACGGGGCAGCGGGATCCTCCCATCCCTGGGCGGGGCTGGGTGGGGCAGGAGGCACTGGGACACCCCTCAAACACCGAAATCCCCAGGCGGGGCGGGGCGGGGGGCACCAGGACTCCCCAAAGCCCTGGGCAGGTCTCAGCGGGGCGGGGGGCACCGGGATCCCCCAAACACCCAATTTCCCAGGCAGGGCGGGGGGCACCAGGACTACTCAAACCCCCGGACAGGGCTCAGCAGAAGGGGGAGCGGTGGGATTTCCCGAACACCCAAAATCCCGAGCAGGGCGGGGAGCACCGGACCCCCCAAACCCCGGGCGGGGCTCAGCAGGGCGGGGGACATCGGGACGCCCCAGATGTCGGGCGGGGCTCAGCAGGGCGGGGGGCACCGGGACCCCCCAGGCGGCGGGCGGGGCGCGGCGCGGGCGCTGTCCGCGGTGCTGACGGACAAAGGCGGGGGGGCGGGGGGCGCGGGGGGGCGGGGCGCTTTGTCCTCCCGGTGCGGCGGGAGGGGGGGAGGGGAATGCAGGGGAGGGGGGAGCGAGTCGGTCTTTGTCCGCCGCCCGGCTCCGCCGCGGCGGGCGGGGCGGGGCGGCGCCGCCGTTACCTTGGCGCCGATCTGGTTGCCGCATTGCCCCGCCTGGATGTGAACGATCTCCCTCATGGTGCGGCCGGGCCGGAGCGGAGCGGGACGGGCGCGGGCTGGGGCCGGGAGCGGAGCGGCACCGGAGCGGAGCGGCACCGGGAGCGCGGGGGGCGGYGCGGCCGCCGCCGCATCCTTTATAGGCTCCCGCCGCCGCACCGGGCCGGCCGCTGACGTCACCGCCGCCCGCAGCCAATCAGCGGGCGCCGCCGCAGCGCCGCAACAGCCCTGCGGCACCGGCACCGCCCGGCCCGCCCCGCCCGGCCCCGCCCGCCGCCACGCCCGCCGCGGCGGAGCGGCACCCCGGCACCCGCGGGGGCGCGGCCGAGGGGCGCCCCCGGCACCCACGGGGAGCGGGGACACCCCGGGACCCGCGGGGGGACCCTGGCACCGCCGGGCGTCGGCGGGGGCATCCCGGGGCGGCGGCCGCGGCGGGGCGGGGAGACGCGCGCGGGATATCCCTCCCAACTGCGTCCCGTAACGGGGAGGGGAAGGGAAAGGGTCCGGGGGGGCCACCCTGGGGGTCCCGGTCGCGGGGATGCCCCGCGGGACCGAGGACACTGCCGGTGCCGGTGCCGGGGTGGGCGGCGGCGGGCGCGGCCCGAGAACAAAGGCGACGGCGATGGRCCCTTTGTCCGGGGGCGGCCGGGGCCGCCCCCCGCGTGGGGACCAGCCTCCCGCCGCCCCGCCGGTCCCTCCCGGTTCTCGCCGGTCTCCGCTAGGAGCAAATGACCCTTGACAGACCGGCGGGGCCGGGAGGGACCGCTCCCCCCGGGACTCCCCGGGGCTGCCCGATGCCAGCCACAGCGTCACTGCAAAGAGCCTTTATTGGGAACCGCGAGCCCCTCGCCCTGACCGGGGCACCCCACGGCTCATCCCGTCCATCCATCAGTCCATCCGTTTGTCCATTTTAGGGCAGGGGTGACCGTGCCGGTACCATGTCCCGCTGCCTACCAGGAGCAGGTCACCACCTCCCGCAGCGTCCGCCGGAGCTCCTGGCTCCGGAAGGCGTAGATGAGGGGGTCAATCACCGAGTTACAGATGATGAGGATGAGGAAGAGGTTGAAGTAGCTGAAGAAGCAGGTACAGAAGGGGTTGGTGGGGCAGGTGACGATGAGGATGAGGTGGAAGAAGAAGGGCCCCCAGCAGATGAAGAAGACGCCCAGGAGGATGGTGAGGGTGACGGCACCCTTCAGGCTGCCACCACGGTGGGCAGTGGGAGGCTTCTGCTGGCTGGAGATGCTGTGGAGGTGGTGGCGGGCCAGGGCGAACATGTGGATGTAGAGCACCAGCATGAGGACCAGCATGAAGAGGAAAAAGCCGATGAGGCAGAGGAGGATGGTGTTGCTGCGGTAGTAGGTGATCAAGACGGTGCTGGAGACGGTGCTGACCAGCCAGATGCTGGCCATAGTGACCACGGCCCGCTGCAGCGTCATGATGCTGTGGTAGCGCAGGGCGTAGAAGATGGTGATGTAGCGGTCAACGGCGATGACCCCCAGGAAGGAGAGGGAAGACACGACGGAGCTGCAGATGAGCATGTCGATGACACTGTCCATGTGGCGGACGATGCTGGGGCCCATCACCAGCACCCCATGCTCCAGCAGCAGCATGAAGAGCATCTCCGCCAGGTTGCTGATGCTCACCAGCATGTCGGACACCGCCAGGCAGCAGATGAAGTAGTAGGTGGGCGAGTGCAGGTTCCTGTTCTTCAGGATGGCAGCCACCACCAGCAGGTTCTCCACCAGGCTCACCAGCCCCAGCGCCAGGAACAGCTCGTTGGGAATGTCCAGCCCCTGGCACCAGCCACCGCTGGCCCCGATCGTGGTGTTGCTCTGGTTGCTCTCGCTGGCATTCCAGGGCTCGCGCAGCAGACGCAGGGGGGCCAGCGTCGACATGGCCCCCTCCTCAGCCCCGGGGCCCCCCGTGGCACCTGCACAGCCCCCGAGCCCCCGTTGCGCCCCGCCAGTGCTCCCACAGCGCCCGGCGGCGAGGCCAAGGAATTGGGGACAGGAGACGTGGGATGTGCTGGGGGTGTCGCGTGCCCGCTGGGACCCCCCGGTGTGGCGGCCGCCCTCCGCGCCAGCGCTGCCCGGCGTCCCGTGCCCGCCGGCCCAGGGTGCTGGGGAAGAAAGGGCCCTTTCTCTGCCCCACTTTAAAGCTGGCTCCCGCGGCTCCTCCTCCGAGGAGGGTGGGCACCTGCATGACGGAGGCACCCGGCAGTGAGGGGGGCCACTGCCGAGGCCGGGGCTGCTGGACCCCCGGGATAGCCCTGGGGAACCCGACTGCTTGGGGTCACCGTGTGCCAAGGGTTCCCAAATGCCCTGGGGGGGTCCATGCACCCCTGTGGGCATGCACCATGGGAGGGCTGCCATCGGGGTCCTCTGTGCCCTGAAGGACTGTGCACCTTGGAGTCCTCATGTGTCCTGGGGTCCTGAGTGTGCTGGGAGGACCTCAGCAGCCCGGGGGACTGCGTGTCTTGGGGGGTCCCATGTGCCCTGCAGGCCTCTATGAACTCTAGGGGTCCATGTGCCCTGTGGGACTCCTGTCTCGGGGAGTCCCATGTGCTCTGGGGCTCATCCATACACCCTGGGGTGTCCATGCACCTTGGACACCCTCACAGGACCTTCCCCACTGCAGGATCCAAGCTGCCCCACACATTGGGACTGGGAGGGATCCCATCCCCAAGGCCCCAGGGAAGGTGTTTTGCCATGGGGCAAGCGTGGGATCCGACAGGAATCGTCAAAGGCACAATTAAACGGGATGCTGCAGAGCCCAGCGCCGGAGGGATCCCAGGCAGGCTGGGGGGGGACAGGACCCATCTGACCATCATGTGCCTTAGGTCCATGTTGATGCCTGGAGCCGCTCAGCTGCCAAAGAGCCATTCACAGCGCCATGAAAAGGCCAATCCCACGGTTATCCACTTCCGTTGGAAAGCCCTTCCCTCTGGCATGGATGAAAATGGCTCAGCTGCACACACTGGGAATGGGGTCCCAGGCTGCCACAATGCCAAACTACAGGGATTGGGATCCCATGGGATTTGGATAGGCCAGTGGGGAATGCAGCCAGGGCGGGCTGGCTTGAGACTCAGGGTCTGCACCCAGCCAACCTACCCTCGTTATGTCCCCCAGGGAGACAACACAGCAGAAACACAGATTTATTCCACATATTCACCATTACTCAGCAAATAAAGGGAAAAAAGCTTTATGGGAACAAGGATGAGCTAAGGTTTGAGTGTGGGTAACCTCAGCCCCGGCTTTACAAGGTGAAGGTGAGGGAATAAAGGATGGAGCAACAAAGGGGGAGGGGAAGATTTCTGCTCCAAACATGATTAAAAGGGTGAAAAAGCTGTTCCATGCACAACTCTAGTGGCACAGGGGACGCCAAGGCCTTTGGAAGGTTCAGCGTGGTGAGGGTGTGGAGTGTTTTGTGGAGGGAAGGAAGCTCCAGGCTGCAGGAAGCACAAAGGAGCCAAAAGAGAGGGCAGTCAAACCCCTCTGGGAATTAAGGACAAGAGCTAGAAGAACAGGGAGGGGAATGGGATGGGAATTGTGTGTAGAGGCCAGAAGGGGACTAAGCTGCCATGGGGACAAGGGACAGCTGCTGTCGATTAGCTCGGACATGCTCAGACAGTCCTCGTTCCCCATTGAGAGAGGGGCCCCAGACAGGGTCTCTCCTTGTGGATTCAGCCCCCCTCCCTGGACAGAGACCCTCCCCATGGATGCAGACCCCTCCCCAGAAACAGCCGATTCCCACAGCGAGGCCATTTGTGTGACTTTATTGGAGTGCGACACAAATCGGGGGGTGATGCCAGAGAGCGTGTGGGGAGACAGGCCCCGGGCTCAATCCCAGTCGCCGTCGCCCTCGGGATTGTCATCGCGGGGGGGCTCCTGGAACTGGATGTTGGCCAGCATGTCCCGCATGGCCGCCATCAGCCTGTTCACCCCCTGGTTGAGGTCCTGCGCTGCTCCGGCCTCGTCGTCCCCGTCGTGCCGGATGTCCCCCTGCAAGAGAGCAGCGCTGTGGTGGCAGGGACAGGGACAACACCGGTGCCAAGCCGGCACCGGGCTGTGGTCAGCAGCTGTTCCTGGAGCGAGAACACTGTGGGGGAAACGGTGCACCCACCTGCAAGTTAAAATTTGGCAACAGCGAGCGGAAGAAGAGGGATAAAGTGCTTTCATTGGAGGGATGGCTCGTCCTGGAAGACACAAGTGGCACCGTGGTGAAGGGACAGCTCAGTTCGTGACTGCTCAAAGGGATGTGGCGGTGCTGGGAGAACCACAGTGCTGCCAGAGCCAGCCCCAAAGGAGGGAACTGAGGAGTTCCAAGGGGTTTCCAAATTCAGGCAGCTGCAACTCTGAGCAAACCAGTCACTAAGAGCACTACCAAGGCCAGGTTGGAAGGGGCTTGGAGCAATCTGGTCAAGTGGAAAGGGGTGAAATGAGATGAGCTTTAAACTCCTTCCAACCCAAACCATTCCAGGGTTCCATGATTCTACCAGCTCTGCTCTGAGTGGGTCAATGTGGAACACACACACAGCATCACCCCAACACCAGGACTGGCTGTGCTTAAACCTTCATTTACTCCAAACCCCCCCAGTTCAGCCATGGCCTGGGTTTTCCCTGGCTTTTGCCCTATGGCTGGGAACAGCCAGTGGTGACCACCATAGGAAGCAGCTGGACCAGTCCAGCCTGTAGCTCTGCCTGCCAGGAGCACCACGGCTCTTCCTCTGCCATGGAGGAGGATGTCAGCACTGAGCACCCACGTGCAGCCTGGCCTGGGGCTGAGGGTGTGCCGGGAACACGCCGGCTGTGCCAGCGCATGCACTGGGGTGGAGGAGGTACCTTTCCGGTCGGGTGTAGGAAACTATGGAGTCCAGAGGAGGAAGGGGATCAAATCCCATCACTGGCTGCGAGGTCACCTCCTGCAGGAAAAGGAGAAAGGAGGGATGAAGGAGAAAGGAAGGAATGAAGGCTGCACATCCAGCAGCAGCAAACACCGGGGCCTGGAGAAGCTGTGAGCACGGGGAGGATGCCTGGGGTCACCGGGGTTATGATGTGCCCAGCAGGGACACAAGTGCCACCATGCCATGTGCAGCCACAGCCCCTGTGCCCCGTCAGGCCCCTCACCAGAGGCAGGGCTGCCGTGGCCTCCTTCATCTCCGAGAGGATGACGTGCCGGTAGATGTTCCTGGGAGCGCTCTGGTACCGGATCTTCCTCCTGAGGCGGGGAGGGGACAGAGCAGTGTGCCCTGAGCACGCAGATTCCCATTTCTGCTGCTCCAGGTGCAGTGTCAGCAGCTTCTGTGGCTCCGGGGGACAGGCCATATTGGATGGAGCTGGCTTAGGGCAAGCCAAAGGCGGGTGGCAGCTGCTGAGCTCCAGAGAAAAGAGCAGAAACCTCGGGGACGAGCGATTGACCTTGGTTTGAGACAATATCTGATGGCTCTCTCCTGCTTCTCAGCAGTGGGAAGTGTTTCTAAGCTCTCACTTGTCCTGTGCAGCCATCCCTGCCCTTCCAGGCCACCCCTCCACCCTCTCCAGGATGTTTCCAGGGCACAGGCGACAGCTGAAGCTGCAGAAGGCGGTGCAGGACATGCAGACCAGGTTTAGCTCTTCATTCCCGTTTGTGAAAAGCATGGAATCACCTCTGCCTTCCTGGCCCCCCTGCACGACCCTCAGCATCAGACCAGCAGCTGTGGGGCTCTGAGCCCTGTCCCAGACACTGGAACTGCTGCTGCCCAGGACAGACACCCTGTCCTGCTCTGTCCCCTGTCTCTGGCACCCTCGGTGCTTACTTGTGCTCGGCCTCCTGCACCAGCGCGTCCCGGGCCTCCACCATGCGCAGCACCTCGTGGACGTGGGGCTCCAGCCAGGCCATGACAGCCGGGTCCTTCCACAGGGTGTGTGTCCTGCCCACGTACAGGGATGTCAGCTGGTTCAGGGCGGGCGACTGGCTACAGGAGACAGCTGTTACTCACGGCACTGTCCTCCTCCTGCTCCTCATGAGATGGAGACGGCTCGGCCCTGTGCTGGGCTTTGGCATGCGAACACGGGAGGACTTGCAGGCTCCTGCCTGGCTATTGCCATCC
This sequence comes from Amblyornis subalaris, assembly GCA_018881555.1. Lineage (NCBI taxonomy): Eukaryota > Metazoa > Chordata > Aves > Passeriformes > Ptilonorhynchidae > Amblyornis > Amblyornis subalaris. The sequence continues at coordinate 6,037,713 of JACAXG010000036.1, read as the reverse complement.
ACCTTCACCAGATCTCCTGCCTCCATCTATTTTTAGGCTAAGCAGAGCCATGAAATGAGGGAACACTGCCCTGGCCTGGGGGATTGCCTTTGTGTGCTGAGGAAGACCACATGTCCAGGGAACACAGACTGGTTGGAGACAGCCTGCCCTGGGAAGACGCACGCATCACTCTCCCTCCCTGCACACACCAACAGGCTTCCGGGTGAACTTCTGACCCGTCCACCTTGAGGTGAGGTGGGTCTGTCAGCCTGATCCAGAGGCCATTATGGAAATCCATTATCAAATGGATTATCAAATGAGGCATTATCAAAGGAGCCTACTCAGGGAACCCAAACAAGCTCCTCCATTAGCTGTCTGAGCATGCAAGATCCCTGCCACCAGCAAAATCGATCCCTTCCCTTCGCTGAGAACATCTCCAGGCCTTACCTGATCTGGGCATTCAGCCCGAAGAAGGGGTGGGAGGAGACCCTGGCATCGGGCTGCACGCTGCAGTGATCCAACAGCGGCATCAGAACTGCAGGACAAAGGCAGAGAACTCGTTTGGACCTGCTGGTGAGGAGCAGCACGGAGTGGGGTCACCCCTGCAGAGAGACACCCCCCTCCTCGGGGACAGCACCCCCCAGAGCACCAATGAGGACACACAGAGGGGCTGAGGACACTGCTGGTCCCTGTGCTCTCACAGGAGTTATTTCAGTCACCCTAACAAGCAGCCAAGAAGATGTTTCCAGCACCCACAAACTGAATTCCTGTTGGAGAGCTGGTTCTTCCTGCTGCACACACCCTCCCCTGGGCCCGAGGGCTGTGTGCTCCTTTCATGGACAACAGCACCCGCGGGATGAAAGGAAGAGTGACAGGCACCCACGGGGAGAGCACATCCAAAACTGAGGTGTGCCTCAGAGGAAAAACCAAAGAGACTGGCTTGTCCTTGCTCCGGGCAGCCTCGAGGAGGTGAGACATCTCTGTCCTCCGAGATTCCGGCTCTCACCCTCTCCTAGCCTGCTCACCTCTGACCATCACTGGTGGAGGAGCATTGGCTGCTCTGGGGAGGGAGGAGAGAATCATGGAATCTCAGAATTGTTAAGGTTGGAAAAGCCTCTAAGATCGAGCCCAACCATTCCCCCAGCACTGTCAATCCCACCACCAACCCATGTTCCCAAGTGCCACCTTCACACGGTTTTTAAATCCCTCCAGGACTGGGGACTCCTCTACTACCCTAGGCAGCTGTGCTAGGGTTGGACAACCCTTTTTGGGGAAGGAGTCGTTCCCAATATCCAACCTTGAGCTGTTTCCTCTTGTCCTGTCCCTTGTTCCCTGGAAGCAGAGCCTGATCCCCCCTGGCTGCACTCTCCTGTCAGGGAGTTGTGGGGAGCCAGAAGGTTCCTCCTGAGCCTCCTTTTCTCCAGACGGAGCCACCCCAGCTCCCTCAGCCACTCCTGGGGCTCCAGACCCTTCCCAGCTCYGTTGCCCTTCCCTGGACACACTCCAGCCCTTCAGTGTCTGTGTTGGGGTGAGGGGCCCAGAACTGACCCCAGGGTGGACCCCGCAGCAGGCCGGGCACAAGCACCGCCGCTCTGCCTGGCCGCGTCCCCTCTGACTCAGGGCTCGCTCCTCAAAGGCCCTTTGCAAATTCCTGCCTCTGCATCCGCCTGCCCGGAATGCAGCCCTGGCTGCCACAGATGAGGACAGTGACAAAGCCGGAGGGGACGGCCTTCCCGGTGGGGACAGACTCACCGCTTGGGAACATGATGAGCGCGAGCTGGATGAGCCGGGCCGCTCGCTCCCGGGCCTGGCTCCGCTCCAGCTCCGGGCGCTCTTCCTGCTGGCTCAGGAAGAAATAGGCCAGCGGCACCGAGAAGGCAAAATTGGGCAGCTGGGACAGATTCCGGTGACTCTGCAGGATCGGGGAGAGAGTTACCGAGAAATGATGCTGTGCAGCAGATCTGGGCTGTGCGGGGTGGGGGCTCTGCCTGCTGGGGTTAAGCGAGCTCCCAGCCGCTGGCTCACTGCCCCCGCAGCTGAGTGAGCAATTTTGAGTTCTTACAACTGTTTGTGCAGTCCCAAGATTACAGGAACCAACAGCCCAGCCTTTATGGATCATTCCAACACTGTTGGGATACCAGTTGGGCTGTGAGACCCCCCAGCAAAGGGCTCAGCTGGTGGGGAACGCCGCAGGCAGCAGCTTGCCCTCACCCCCTCACCTGCTGGCCACTCACCTCCCATTCCTGGAAGAGGCGGGTCAGGAAGGTGTATTCCCGGGCCCGGAGGGACAGGAAGTCAATCAGGAGCAGCACACAGAGTGGGTCATTCTCCGGATCAAGGCTTGGGAGCAGGGGGAGAAAACAAAATCAGTGTCACAACAGTTGAGAGAGCTGCCCTGATTTCTGAGTCATAGACTCCCCCAGTGACATTCAGTGACTCAGCAAGCAGAGAGAACAGGAACACTGTTGCTCCCGCATGGCCAGGATGACAGAGTGGTGCTCTGTGTCCCTGAAGAGGGGACAATCCCCTGTCACCACCCAGAAGGAGGATCAGTGGCCACAAACTGAGTGGGCTGAAGCCACTGTCACACCTCTGCTCTGCTCAGCCTCCGAGCTCAGGCCACAGCTCTGCGGTCACAGGCCACTCCTCACCCATCACCTCTCCAAGGGCACCAGCACATCCCCAGCACAGACCTGTGCAGCTGTACAGGGTGGGAATGAGCCCTCTTCAAGCCCAGGAGCAGCAGGACCCTTCTGGGGTACCCATTCCCCCCTGGCTGGGTTCAGTGTGTCCCTCTAAATCCAGACACCCCAGCTTTGGCAGAGGCACCTACCTCAGGATGAGCTTGCAGAACTCCAGGGCTGTGCGGGGACAGCCCCTCTTCTCCAGGAACATCAGGTGCTTGAAGAGAGCCAGGAAGAAAGCCCTGTGTGGGGAACAGTAGCAGGACTTAGAGGGCAGACATGGAAAGAAGCACCTTGTGCCACTTAAAAAAGGGGACACACAGTCACTGCCAGCTTCTCACCCCCAAGCATCACATCCTGGTGTGGGATGGGGTGCCAGAGACCTCCCACGCTCCCATCTCTTGGTTTTATCTTTTTGTGCAAGTACAAGGACAGAAAACTCATGGTCTGCTCTGGAGAGTGGGACCAACACAAGTAAATCCTTAAAGTCCACATCCTGCCTTGTCCCAGTGGTGTGGGGACAGTGACACGGAGTGGGGAGGCCCAACACCCCAACAGTGATACAAGTCACTGATGGCACAAAGCATGTCAGTCAGAGGCACTGAAATGTAAGCACCCTCCAGGTACAGCAGTTTGGGAGAGATGGCTTGGGTCAGCTGACTGGAAAATTCCCAGAATAAAGTCACCTTTCCCAGCAGCTGCAGAGCTGGAGTTATATAAAGAGCTGGGCTGGGAGAAGTGTGAGTGCTGAGGATGACGGCTGGAAACATATAGCAAGGATTTTTGTGACCATTTTGGGCTAAGGGGTACTAATGGCACAAGAAGGATGTGACAGGGAGGGAGTTCCTACTTCAGGAAGATATCCCTTGGCAAAAGGGATGCTTGGTACAGAAGCTCCTGTGCACGAGCTGCCTGTACTCCAGCACCATCCCAGGAGCCCCCGACAGAAAGGGACACTCAGAGCCCCCCTGGGTGAGCAGCAGTGGTGAATCCAGGTCTCTGTGCCCAAAGGAGGCCAGGAGCTCCAGCTGAGCCTCCCTGCTTCCCTGACCCTTCCCACCTGTTCTCTGGCCGCCGGTAGTCCAGCCTGCAGGTCCCGCTGGTGAGGCTGAACACGGGGTGGAAGGCGCATTCCAGGCTGTACAGGGCCCGCTCTGGGGACAGCAAGGACAGTGTCAGGGACAGGACAGGGACACCACCCCAGCACGGCTCTGCCTGGCACTTGGTTTAGCCCAAAAGACATGGAATCAGCTCATTCCCAGACCAGCGAGGCACAAAGCTACTTCCCACTATGCGGTGGCAACAGGCACCAGGGCAGCAAGCGCTGTTCCCTCCTTGGGCATTAGATAATGCTCCAGGTGGGAAAAGGAACCCCTCTGGGACTGAGGTTGGTCCAGCTGCCTCTGTCACAACTGTTCCCATGGGAAAGCCAAGCTTCTGTCCTCCACTGCCCCTTGCCAGGGCCTCCCCATCCTCCCAGGGAAGGGTTTCACACTGACACATCTGCTCCTCACCTCGCTCTTACCTATGAGATCCCGAGCCATCTCCTGGTCCTCCTGCATCCGGCACACGTCGCTGAGCTGCAGGAGGGAGTCCACGTGGTAGGGGTTCATCTGGAGCAGCAGCTGCACAAGAGCATGGCACAGACTCAATTTCATTACTGGTGCCTCAGGAATTTGATCATTGACCCAGGTACCTTCCAGCACCCAGCTCTGTGATACACAACACCAAGAGTTTCCCTAATCCCACCCTGCCAGATCCATCCCTGAGCTGGAAGGCACAGGGAGCTCTGCTCCCACCACGTGCAGGATGGGAGCCCTAGATGGCAGCTTCCCTCGGGCAGCTCCCTCCCAGCTTTTCCAGCAGAGGCCATGCCAGGCCTTCGATCAACTTCACCATCCTCTTCCAGATCTCTCCCAGATCCTCCATCTCCCTTGGAAGGAGAGACCAAGATGTAGGCATCGTTACATTTGGGGCATCCCTCAACAGTTCTAAGCATCTGATCAGGTTCTTGCATCCTCTGGATACTGAGAGGACATTTGGACACATCTATTACAAATCCAAGAACCAGAAATCGCAATGGATAAAAATAATAAATACCTACTTCCAGGCTTCAGAAGAGAAGTTTAAAAACCTTCTCTATTAGTGAATATAATTATATTATAAATAGGTTACTTTTCCAAAGTACCTAAAACCTCAGTTCAGTCAAAAATACTGAAACTACTTCAAATATTCTGACAGTTTAGTTTGGCGACTATTTTTTTTCTCCTAAAACCGAAAAAATAAAGCTTCCAAAGCTCCAGAAGTTTCCATCTGCAGGGTGGGGACCCATGGGACCACCTACAACACAAAGCCTGGATGTTCCAGGCTGGCCCAGCTCAGCCTGGAGCCACTTGCCTGATGCTTAACCTCTTCCTTAAGGAGTAAAACTCTTTTAAGTTCCTTTCTAGTCCCTTTTTGGGGGGAGATGGAGCACCCAGGGTCACTGTGACGGGCAAAAGCCAAGAAAAGGTGACCAAGACTCTTTTAATCTACCAGCAAGAGCAGAGAAAACACTGACCAAAAGACTCCCCAAAAATGTTTTATGTGCTGAAACCATAGCAACAAGGTAGACCTGGGCCCCAGCCACGCCAGGACCATGGTGATCATGGACAAACTGTCTGGTATTGGCAAATCCATCTATTAGATTTTACCCTTAATGCAAAAGTGGAAGATTTAAAGCAGTAGAAATGTCCTCAAATTTAGCCAGACTCCCTGCGAGGGACAGAGCATCCAGAATAAAATACCATGGAAAGCCTGTCCCGTGTGGGACTGAGCTGGAGCTGTGCCTGAGACACTCACTGCTGCACAGGAATTACCTTGGCTCACTTAATCCAAATCCCTCAATGCAGGCAGAACTGCTGAGCTGCAGCAAGCCCCACAGCCCTCAGCCAAGGGTGGGAAAGCAGAAGGAAGTAAACTTTATTTAGCAGACAATGGGCTCTTTAAGGAACATCTCCAGGGCATGTATCCCAGCTCATGTGGCCAGGCCTCTCAGAGAAACATCCCTCAGTTATGGTTTAGTTGGGTGCTGAGCAATTTTGTTGTTGCTTATCACTCCAAACTATAAATGTTACCATACAGCTTAATGAGCTCAGACACGCATGAAAGACTCCCAACACAAAAACCTTTTTTGCTGAAATACCAAGAAAAGAAAAATTTTTCATCCTTGCAGGAGTTTATAATTAGAACAGCTGTTAGTCTGGATTCCCAGTTCACGATGGGTTTATACAATATTCTTCCTTTCCCAGCTGAAGAGTGAAACAAGGGAGATTTATTCCCACCCTTCCAGCCAAACGGACAGATCCTGTGGGTTCCTCTCTCAGAAGGTGACCTGGCACGTGCTCAGCAGAGCCACCAAGGCTCAGTCACCGTTCACCAGACCTCCTCTGCACCAAGGAGATCACTTATTAACAAGGTGACAGCAGAGCTCAATACTCAGCACCGCCTCACACAAAGGGACACTGGATCTATTGCTCCAAATGAGACTGGAAATAAATAATCCAAGGCTCTGCAGGGGTATCTGGACAGGCTGGACTGAGGGGACAAGGGCAGTGGGATGAGGGTCAACATGGTGAAGTGCTGGGTCCTGCATGTGGGTCACACCAACCCCATGAATGCTACAGGCTGGGAGCAGAGCGGCTGGAAAACGACCTAGGGGTGCTGGTGACAGGGGATGGACACAAGCCCAGGTGTGTCCAGGTGGGCAGGAAGGCCAATGGCACTTGGCCTGTGTCAGCAATGGTGTGGCCACAGGACCAGGGCAGAGCCTGGGCCCTATGCTGGCACTGCTGGGGCACCTCCATTCCTGGGGTCAGTTCTGGGCTCGCTCTGACCCCAACACAGACACTGAGGGGCTGGAGCATGTCCAGGGAAGGGAACAGAGCTGGGGAAGGGGCTGGAGCACCAGGAGTGGCTGAGGGAGCTGGGAGGGCTCAGCCTGGAGAAAAGGAGGCTCAGGGGGGACCTTCTGGCTCTCCGCAACTCCCTGACAGCAGGGTGCAGCCAGGGGGAGTCGAACTCTGCTCCCAGGGAACAAGGGTGCATATTTGGAACAATTCCTTCCCCAAAAGGGTTGTCCAGCCCTGGCCCAGTCTGCCCAGGGCAGTGGTGCAGTCCCCATTCCTGAAGGGATTTAAAAGCTGTGTGGATGTGGCACTTGGAGACATGGGGTAATGGTGGCCTTGGCAGTGCTGAGGGAATGATGGGACTCAACGATCTTAAGAGTCTTTTCCAACCCAATTGATTCCACAAGCACTGGGATGCACCAGCCCACCTCCCCAGAGAAAGGGCCTGCAGGAACACAGGAGGGACCAGCACGACCAAGCCAACGTACCACAATGTTGTTGGGGTCCATGGACTCCACAGCGTCCAGGAACTTGAACTGGACCTGCTGGTACTCGCGGTGGTGCTCGAAGGTGAAGTGCTGCACGCCCCTCCGGGTGTCCAGCAGCTGCATGGTGATACCTGGAGGGTGCAGGGGAGACCTGGGTGCCTCAAGAGAACCTCTTCTGCTCTCTCAGAGCATCGAGAGCTCACTCACATCACTGGGTCCAGAGCCACATGTGTTTTTGGAAACTCGCAGAGAATTTCACTCTCCTCCCTCCCCTCATGAGTCAAAGTTCCAAACCCACCCAAGAGGCCCAGGTCGCTCCCTCTTCCCCATGGATATTTCTCATTATCCAGCAATCCTGCTGCTAAGATGGGAAGCACCCATCTCCTGCTACCTCCAAAAGAGGGGAAAACACCCAAAATCAAAAGGTACAACTCCACAGAGTCCTCTGTTGAGGAAGGAGGTGTATTTCCACCAGCTGAGAAGCAGTTCCCTTTTAGGTGCCCTGAGGCTCCAGAAGCATCCATGTCACATGGGCAGGAGCCAAGGGTTAGAGGGCACGAGGCAGCCCCAAAAGCCTCACCTGTCTTGCTGTAGCGTGGCCAGGTGTTCTTGGGAGCCGTGAGCCACATGCTGCGGACATACTGCCGCTGCCTCTGCCTTGGCCTGGGGAGGGGAACACGCAGGTCACAACTCCTCTGTACTGACAGAAGGAGGAGGGATGAAGCCATGTTTCAGGGAAAAATGAGATCCAATTTCTTCCCCACAGTGAGCCACGCAGAGCTGTGCTCAGAGCTCTAAGTTTGCCTTCAAGACATAACATACCTGTACTCAGGCTCTGCCTTACATGCACCATCTAGGCCAGCCAGTGCCTCCAGCATCTCCATTTCCAGAGCTTCTCTCCCTGTTTTTATCCCTGCCAAGCTCTCAGCTGCCTCTGTGCTTCAAACAGCTTCCCAGGTCCAATTAGAAGAGCCTCACATCCCTCTGACTCATCCCTCTTCCCAGCAGGGCCTTCAAATGCCAACTGGATTAGTTTAAGCAGCACTCAAAAATGCACAATTTATTGGTTCAGGAGCAATTCAGGATCGAGGCTACTCTGAGGGCGTCATGTCTCCTCAGAAAGGGATCATAGACTATCCTGAGCTGGAAAGGACCCATGAGGATTATTGACTCCAGCTCCTGGCCCTGAACACAACAACCCCAAGGGACTGCAGTTTCTTCCTCAAGCACCAAATGCTCTTCCACAGACTCTCTCTCTCCCCTTGCACCTGCACTGCTCTGAGCTCAGACCATTCTTAGGGGCAGGTTTTCCAGCCAGCTCACGGAAGTCGGGATTTTGTGGATGACAGTGAGCACAGTGCAGTGGATAAATGCAGAGACTTCACATTCAGGGAGCAGCAGATTCCTTGGGCCCCTGGAAGCAAGTGCATGAGATGCCCTGAAAGTATTCAAAGTCTATTCTGTATGAGATCAGGGAACCTGAAATGGCAACAAGGGACAAATGCTCGAGAAACAAACAAAATCTAAGTGTCTGCACTCTGTGAACTTGAGTAAAAGGACTTTGAAGGGTGGTTTGGCAGTAAATGAGGGGAAAGAAGCAAAAGAAAAAGCAAATGCCAGCAAAAGCCTGAAGAAGTCTTTCCCCACCTTGCACATATCACAAAAAATATTCCTCTGTTCCCAACGATCAACTACTAAATGAGTAACACACCCTGAGTCTGAGATTACCTGCCCAGGTGTGGCACTGGGGACTCCATGAGCCCTGCCAAGGGCAGGACAGACACACCTCCTCGGACTTGGAAGGGGTTTAATATCAAACTCTGGACTAACCTCTGGTCCCCAAGCACAGCACGAGCCCCGAAGTATCTCTTCAACTCATTCTCTGGATTCAAGTTTCTGAGAAAGTGGAAAGAAGAAAGAAAAGTTCCATCAGTTAAATACAGCCCAAGTGCCACACCCAAGTCTCTCCATCAACACTCAGCACCCCAAAATGCCTCTGGAAAACCCCAAAACTGTCACACACTCCCCCACTGATCAGACACAGCACGGAGAAAGGAGGCTAAAACCAGCCAGAAATGGCAGGGAAAGCCCAGCTCCATCAGACATACTCCCTCCCTGCTCTGCTCCAGAGCTGGGGAATACCGCTGCTGCCCTCTCCAGGGCAGCTGGTGCCTTAGCTGGGATGTTCCCGGGAGAAGCCTGGGCTTGGGAGCATAGATGAATCCCATGCCAAACCCTACACACCAGGGCTCTTGGCACCTCTGCAGAGGTTCTCCTACAGAGGATTTGAGGCTGGAAAGTCCTTCTGGAGACTAATCTGGTCCTGCCACCCACTCCAAGCAGGCCTGGSAGCAGAGAATCCCCATCAGAACAAAACACAGCTTCCAGAGGAGCTGTTAGAACAGGGATGTGCACAACCATCCCAACCCTTTTCGAGCAAGGTGCAGAATTCCTCGCCAGATCACACTGGGAAGCTCCCACCTCCCTTCCTCARAGAACAGACACCCTGTGACAGCAAGGCCAGAGCCAGGCAGCAGTACCTGTGCTCCACGTAGAGCAGAGGCCGGCTGTCGGCGATGACCCCGCCCTGGCTCTGCGGGGCCAGCCCGGGGTCCTCAATCCTCTCCAGCAGGCTGTCGATGTCTTCCAGGTCGTTGTCTTCCTTAAGAGAGGCAAAGCCAAGGCAGCTATTACAGGATGAGTCACAGCAGCCTGAAGGTCACCCAGTGGAGATGACACCCAGCCACCTCCGGCTCATCCTGATCCCTGGGCCATGTGGCTCTTCAGAGAATCCCAGAAGAGTTTAGGTTGGAAGGGACCTTAAAGCTCATCTCATCCCACCCCCTGCCATGGGCAGGGACACCTTCCACTACCCCACGGTGCTCCAAGCCCCATCCAACCTGGCCTTGGACACTTCCAGGGATGGGGCAGCCACAGCTGCTCTGGGCAACCCGTGCCAGGGCCTCCCCACTCTCACAGGGCAGAATTCCTTCCCAATATCCCATCCAACCCTGCCCTCTGGCAGTGGGAAGCCATTCCTGCTTGCCCTGTCACTTCAGGCCCTTGTCCAAAGACATCTTAAATATTTAAATAACCAGCCTTCACCCTCTACTTTCCATGGAAACACCAAGTTACTTCTGTGAGACTCATTATAAGGTCCCAGTCACATGACTTTAATCCACCTCTCCTATTTCCCATCTTCCAACCACCCCAGGAATCCATCCAGTTGCTCACATTCAACAGTTGTATAACACTCTTACCCTGATTTCCCTCTATTTTCCCCCCACAAACAGTAAGTGACACATTTCTTATGTGCCTCTTTCACATCCTCCTCATGATGTCCGTGGGTGGAACATAGAATTCCATTCAGGACACCCAAGCAGCACTGCCAGCTTGCCTCTTCCAGCTAAATTTAGCCCCTGTGCGTGGTGTGTACACAGGGAAGGGATAACGTGCTCTGCATGGAAGTGCTGGAACAGAGGTTGTATTATCCCTAGTTGGCAAACCAAAATGCCTGGGTCTGGGTCTCCCCCCAGCCTCCAGCTGGCACATGTCACCCTGCTGCTCGACATTATTGGATTGGGAGAGGAAATGGGCTCTTCAAGAGGGTTCTCCACCTCAGGAACTCGCTCCTGAGTGGAATTCCCAGGGAGGAGGTGGCCAGCTGGGCACTGGCACTGCTGTCACAGCTTAGCCATTCACTCCAGCACCCCGTGGCTTGGGATGTTGAGCAAAGGATTTTCCTGGAGAGAACAGGGAGGTTGGACTTGATGATCTGGGAGGTCTTTTCCAACCTTAACCATTCTGTGATTCAATGAGTTCAGACCCAAACCTCACCAGAAAACCAGCTCCCACCTGAACCTCATTCCTACTGAATTTAGAAGATCAACGGCTTTAATCTGTCTGGTACTTCCAGCTCTGGGGTCCCCAGCACGGGAAGGATGTGGAGCTGCTGGGGTGAGTCCAGATGAGGCCACAGAGATGCTCCAAGGGCTGGAGCCCCTCTGCTCTGGAGACACCTTAGAGCCCCTTTTAGTGCCTAAAGGGGCTCCAAGAGAGCTGGAGAGGGGCTTTGGACAAGGGATGAAGTGACATGACAGGTTGGACAGGGCTTGGAGCCACCTGGTCTAGTGGAAGGTGTCCCTGCCCATGGCAAGGGGTGGAATGAGATGAGCTTTAAGGTCCCTTCCAACCTAAACCATTTCAGGATTCCACGATTCTAAAAACACTTCTTCAAATTTAAATTTTGAAATGGCTTCTTTTGCCTCAAATCTCTCCTACAGCCACCTTGGAATTCCCACTTTGCCAACCCCACTGGAGGAATCAGCCCGACCCCTGACTCAGAGCACACACAGACATACCACAGTCTCTCCTGATGAATTTTTCTTGGTTTTCCTTTTCTTTTTTTTCTTCCGTGGCTTGTTACTCGATGCTGGCTGCAAAGACAAAGGGAAGAGCTGTCAGCACTCCCGTGGTCTGCAGGGGTGCCAGCTCCACAGGGAGAAGAGCATTTCCCACAGGGATCAGCACACTGAGTGCCCTTAAACGAAACCAAAATTCACCCTTTAGCATTTGTTAGTGAGTGGAAATCAGGACACAAGGAGAAAATGGAGGAAAGCACCAAAGATTCACAAAGTGTTAAATGTCAGCTGACTTTCAGATCAATATCTGAGGAGAGAAACAAATTTAGCTGTGCCAGGTGTGAAGGAAATGCTTCAGCCTCCTTCAGTCTCCAAGATAAGCTGCATTTCTGCCCTTCTGGTGAGCAGGACAGTTCCCAATTTCACTCCCATTTCCCCAGAAACCAACACCTGCCCAAAGGCCTCAGCGACAGAACTGCTCTCTCTGCAAATGCAGCTGCTTCATTCAGTTCAGGATGCTATGGGGCATTCCCAACCTGACTGGCACAGCTGGCAAGCACATTTCCAGGATCTAGCAGGTAACACAGCGAGGGAACACAGAAACATGGAATGGTTTGGGGTGGAAGGGACCTCAGAGTTTATCCAGTTCCTACCCCCTGCCATTGCCAGGGACAACTTCCACTAGACCAGGCCCCATCCTGCCTCTACCCAAGAGCAAGTCGCCTGCCCAGGGCTCTCACATCCTTCTTGGAGCTCTGGGAGCAGCCACAGATGTGTCCTGCAGTCCTGGCACACCAAACTCACTCCAGGGCCCCTGGAGCCACTGCTCACTCAGGGACCCACTATCCAGAGCTTTCCCAGCCCCTGAGCTGGCAGAGGCCACTGGAACAGCTGGAATGCACACAGACAGTGGACTTTGCTCCTCTGGCACCCAAAACCCACGGACACACCCCCCAAATGCACAGCAAACAGGTGAGGCAAGGGGCCAACCCCCTTCACTCCCCAGCCCTCATCTCCAGTGAGATCTGAGCTAGACTGGCCATGGAAAATTGTTAAGTAAATGCCCCTTTCCTTACAAAATCCTGCAACAAAACACCTTCAGGCTGATACAGACCATAGGAGGAATGCTGACACCAAATGACAACAAACCACCATGGGGAATAAYACGTTCAACGTTCAGCTGACACTGCTTGGAGTCCTCATATGCCCTACTCCAAAACAAATGCTTTCCTGAGACCATTCCCCCCTGGCCGGACTTCAGCACTTATATGGCACAAGGTGTTCCTCAGGTGCCTCCTCTCTGCAGCTGGAAAATCTCTGGATCCTACACACAAACCCAGCCCTCAGCACTAAACTGCTCATCCTGCCCTAGGTCCAAGTGGCCAGGTTTAAGTGTGTGTCCCTTCCCGTCCCTCTGTTGGATCCCTGCGGGGCAGTTACCGTTTGGTCTGGCTGCTCGGCCTCCTGCTGCTCTCTACGGCCATCTCCGTCCGTCTCCTCAGTCACAGCCCCTTCCTTGTTCCCCTCCTGGTTCCCTCCCGCTGTGTCCCGCTCACTGAGCCGGGTGTCCGCTGGCTCCTCTCCAGCCGGTGGCTCATCCTCCGACTCCTCGGCGGGGATCTACAAACAGAGGGACAAGCTGCAGGGACAGCCCAGGGATGGGATTCTCCAGGGATCTGATCCAATACTCCACCTGCAAACAGAAGGGGATGACCCCTCAGACAGTCCTGTGCCCACAGAGGGGAGCATGGGGCCACCATGATGTGTCCCCTCACACCACAGCCCTGTCCAGACTCTGCTCCACCCTGGGAAGAGCTTCCAAACCCAGCCTTGCCTACACCCACACAGCCAGGCCTCAGGGAAGGACAGGGAATGGCTGGGCCTGTATGAGGTGCCTGGAGAACAGGACCATGTTCTCCGTGACAGGCTCTGYCACCCCAAGGACCCAGCAGTGCCACCAGGAGCCACCTAACATCCAGCACGGGAATCCTGCAGGGCTGGAAGGGCAGCAGGAATGCTCCTAAAAGCACTTTCACCACCCCAGCTCCAACAACATCAAAGGCCCCCCCAGCCTCTCCCTGGCCTCTCTCTCATCCTCTCCCAGCTCAGCCCCAGCTGTGCCTCCCCACCCTTCCCAATCACCCACCACCCAAACCAATCACTCTCACCCCAGTCACTGACCCCAAATCACCGCCACCCACGAACTGTCACCTCTGCCACCCCCACTGTGACCCCCTCTCAGTCACTGCCCTCCAGCCCCCCTGTTTCCTCCAGTCAACCCCCAAACCCCCTCAGTCTCTGCCCCCAGGTGACCCCCTCACGGTCACTGTCACTCCAGCCACCCCGTGCGACTGTCAGCTCAGCTGTCCCCCCGGTGAGTGTCCCCCCAGTAGCTCCCGCGACTGCCCACCCAGTTGTCAACCCCGATGACTCTCCCCCAGTTATCCCCTCAGTAACTGTCCCCTCAGCTGCACCCCAAGTCACTGTCCCAGTAACTATGCCCCCGAATGCCCGCCACCCCAGCTGCCCCCCAGTTACCGTCTCCCCAGACACCGCCGGCCCAGCCGCCCCCCCGCAACCCCCCCCAACCACCGCACCCCGGGATCCCCGCAGTCCCCGCCGCCCCCCGGCTCTGCCCCCCCTCACCAGCTCGAAGCGGTTGCTGACGCCGGCGCGGGGCGGCCCGCGTGGCCCCTTTCCGGGGGCTGGCGGTGGCCCCCCCTCGCGAGCGCGCTCGGGTCCGGGGTCGAGGCCAAGCTGGCCCAACCCCGGCCCCTCCTGGCCCCGCTGCTCCCCCCGCAGCCGCCTCAGGGCCCGGCGCGACATCACCCCCCGCCCGCTGCCCGCCTGCGCCCGAACTGCGCCTGCGCGCCCACGCGCCCGCCCCTGCGTCGCCCCGCCCACTGCACACCGCGCGCGCCCATTGGCTGAGGCGAGCCAGGTCACGCCCCCTTGGCCCCGCGACCTCCGTCGCGCTCCGCGCGAGCGCCGCGTGAGATATGTCCCGGAACGGGGGGCGTGGGAACGGGGCGGGTCCCGCCGGTCCTGGGCGCGGTCACGGCCCCGGGACACCGCGGGGAGCCGGGGGGACAGGCTGGGGTGGGCCCGGGTCTTGGGGCGCGCAGGGAGTGGGGAAGGGGGCGTGCGAATGGGGAGCGGGGTGTTCCCACGGTCCTGTGCAGGGTCACGGGTGGGCACAGCTGGGGGGGTGAGCATGGCGGTGGGAGATGTGCACGATGGAATGGAGTGCAGGGAGTGGTAGCATCACATCCCCCAGCACCCTCCACCCTCTGCCCCCACCCATCCATCCACTCAGGACCAGCCACGCGGCCCCAGGGCAGCCCAGCGGGTTTATTGTGGGGTGAGGACATACAGAGCAGCCATGCCAGCCCGGGGCACCGGGCACCCCGGCACAGCCAGGGCTTGGCACAGAAGCGGGGCCGGGGGCGCGAACGTGGGGGGCTGTGGGTGTCCCACAGCAGGATCCGTCTCCTCAAGAGCTGCCCCGCAGTGGGATCTGTCCTCCCGGCGGCTGCAGGTGTCCCACAACAGCAGGATCCATTCCACCAGGGGCTGTGGGTGCCCCACAACTTGATCCATACCCTTGGGCACCGCAGGCGCTCCACAGCAGGATCCATCCTCCCAGGAGCTGCCCCAGGGTGGGATCCATCCCCTTGGGGGCTGCGGGTGCCCCACAGCAGGATCTGTCCCCCTGGGAGCTGGCGGCAGGGGCAGAAGGGGATGGCAGGGACAGTGGGAACGGGTCCTTTTGCCCCCTGGTCCATAATGTATATAAATATAGAGGCTGTGTGTATCCATCCTATGTATATATGTACATCGGGGGGCTGCACATGGGTGACCGGCACCCCCGTGGCGACCATCACCGGGGCGTCCGGCCCTTCACTTGAGCCAGGCGTCGCTGTAGAGGGAGCGGGCCTTGGCATGGCGCCGGGACACGGCGCTGGCGTTGAGGACGGCCACGCTGCGGCGGCTGGAGCTGACCACGTCCGTGACGAAGCTGGCGCAGTCGGAGCAGACGTCGCGCAGGACCGAGCCCTGGGCGTAGATGTGGGGGAATTCCTCCTCCACCCGGCGCCAGCACGGCCCCGAGAGTGAGCTGCGGCACAGGGCACCCCGTCAGCCCCCACCGGGGGGAGGAGGAGGAGGAAGGGGGAGGAAGGCTCAGGGACTCACTGGAAGGGCTCCCTCCGGCGCAGCGGCAGGGCCTTGGGCAGCAGCGAGCCCGGCAGGCTCTCGAAGCCCAGCGCGTAGACGGGGATGTGAGCCAGCTTCTTGGAAGGCATCTTCATCTGCCGGAATGTGGGAGTCAGGGCGGGATGGGACAGGGACAGGGATGGGATACAACAGGGTTGGGATGGGGCAGTGGCAAGGGCAGGGATAGGGATAGGGATAGGGATAGGGATAGGGATAGGGATAGGGATAGGGATAGGGATAGGGATAGGGATAGGGATAGGGATAGGGATAGGGA